>CAUYRH010067344.1:0-28392 GCA_963574655.1 Perodicticus potto | reverse complement strand
CGCCTGTGGCTCAACGGGCTAAGGCGCCAGCCACGTACACCTGAGCTGGCGGGTTCGAATCCAGCCCGGGCCCGCCAAACAACAATGACGGCTGCAACCAAAAAATGGCCAGGCGTTGTGGCAGGCGCCTGTAGTCCCAGCAACTTGGGAGGCGGAGGCAGGAGACTCGCTTGAGCCCAGGAATTGGAGGTTGCTGTGAGCTGTGATGCCACGGGACTCTATCCAGGGTGACAGCTTGAGGCTCTGTCTCAAAAAAAAAAAAAAATGTGTATTATTTCCTGGATAACAGGGCAGCCTTTTCAGAAGAATGAGCTCTAAGTATCTTACAGTTTTATACAGATCACATTTGACATTCTCTGATCATCCTGATTATTTCACTGGTGATGGTTATGGTACATATTTTTTTTTTTTTTTTTTTGAGACAGAGCCTCAAGCTGTCACCCTGGATAGAGTCCCGTGGCATCACAGCTCACAGCAACCTCCAATTCCTGGGCTCAAGCGAGTCTCTTGCCTCCGCCTCCTGGGTAGCTGGGACTACAGGTGCCCACCACAACACCCGGCCATTTTTTTTTTTTTTTTGGCTGTAGCCGTCGTTGTTTGGTGGGCCCGGGCTGGATTCGAACCCGCCAGCTCAGGTGTACGTGGCTGGCGCCTTAGCCCGTTGAGCCACAGGCGCCGAGCCAAGTTATGGTACATATTTTTAGGCAGTTAACTGGGAAATAGCCTAGGAATCTTTAAATTTCAAAAGCGAAGTTTTCTTGACAATTTTTGTTTTGACTATAATGTTAAAACCTTTTTTGGTCTTACTATGTTTAACTTACCTATTTCTGTGTTCTTAGTATATGCGGATGGTAGTATATGCCTGGACATACTTCAGAACCGTTGGAGCCCAACTTATGATGTGTCTTCCATTTTAACATCCATACAGGTGAGTTTTTCTTCAATGTGACTTTTTATATTAGCAATTGAATTGTTTTTGAAGGTCCTAACATAATAGATCTTTTAATTTTTGGCCAAAGCTTATTTGTTTCATAGATGAAAGGTAGACGATTAAGATCTAAGTCACCAGGCTCAGCGCCTATAGCTCAGCGGCTAGGATGCCAGCCACATACACCAGGGCGGGTGGGTTTGAACCTGGCCCAGGCCTGCCAAACCACAATTACAACTACAATTAAAAAAAATAGCCAGGCATTGTGGTAGGTGCCTGTAGTCCCAGCTACTTGGGAGGCTGAGGCAAGAGAATGGCTTAAGCCCAAGAGTTTGAGGTTGCTGTGAGTTGTGACACCACGACTCTACCAAGGGCGACATAGTGAGACTTGGCCTCAAAAAAAAAAAAATCTAAGTTACCAGAAAATTTATATATATATTTGCCTAGCTACTAGTAGATTAATGTAAGTAAGTCCAGATGCTAAAGACAATAATGCAGCTGTTACTTAAGATAATTTGAGTGTCACTAACCTTATACAATGACTCTTTATTCTGAACATACATTTTTTTGCATTAAGGAACTGACATTTTAAAAATTGTCTCTTTTAAAAACAGTCTCTTTTGGATGAACCCAATCCCAATAGTCCAGCAAACAGCCAGGCTGCTCAGCTGTACCAGGAGAACAAGCGGGAATATGAAAAGCGTGTTTCTGCAATAGTAGAACAGAGCTGGCGTGATTGTTGACCCTGGGTGCAGCAAAAGAGGCCAGATATCAGAATAATACATATTGATGTGTTTGTCAGCTTCCTATTCTTCAGTGTCATTACATTTACTTTATTAAAAGCAAAATAACAATTGTGCTGTTTCCATCTTCCCTTGCCAAGCCTTTCCTGCCCCTTCTACCTTCTCCTTGAACACCAGAAAACACCGTCTATGAAATCAAATGTACTGTACCTGGGTTACTTGCAAAAATTACTAATGCTTAATTCCTTTTCTGTTGTAGCTCATCTCTAGTCTTTGAGAAGTTATTTTTGTTACTGTACTTTACAGTAAGCTTTTAAAATGAATTGTTATATAAGTGGTGCTTATGCATAGCTTGATGACCAGGATGCTGTTTTTAACAAATGATTGCTGAAGTGTTTCATCCTGGCTGGTCCTTCTCTTGTGTTGGATTTAGGAGTGAATGTGTTTGGAATATGACCTATAGAAAACAGAAACAAGTCCATGTAAACATCAATTTTGAAAGGGGAATGGAAGTTCAAAATCCCATGATGCTTAAGCAATATGAACTACAAAATGGTATTTACTGGTAGGAAGAAGAATGTTGAAGGACTCAGCCAAAGTAGTGCAGCAATTGTAACTGACACAGCTTCTCAGTGTAAGATACCCACTGGACATACCTATGCTAAGTTTCAATACTGGTCTTCAGGGTTTTTGCTTTGTTCTAAAGAGGTGTGGGAGCAGAAGAATGGAAAGCCATCATCAGTTTTTGAACCAGGGAAAGGTGAACATCTTTTAATCTTTTCAAAGGAGCAGTGCTGCCCTAGATGAACAAACTTAATAGTTCTCCATCTTGTTTTAGTTTTAATTAAGGGAATATATCTGTAGAAAACTAATTTCCATTCAAATCTTGAGTTACTGCTGCATGCTTTGGTTTCTTCTTCCCTTTCAGCATCATCAGAACCTTAAAGCCAACACCTGCATCTTCTTTTGGATATTTATACTTTTGAATATACAGCACCTTTACATAGCAGTGTGGGTCAAGGCTTGTAAATGTTTTATCTAATGTTCCATTGTCATCTTTTATGCATTTATCACTCTTCCAACTCTTAACTTTGCACAAGTAACCCATGTAAAAAAATGTACATTTTTCAAAAGTTGTAAATAAAAATAACCTTAAAATTTCATAGTCAAAAGTATATTTTAACTCAGTATAAACTTAAAAGTTTTGGGGGGAGGGGAATCTGATGTCTACTCATTTTCCCTTTCAACATTATGGTAAAAGCAAAAATACTCTCAGAGTGGAAAAGAGAAGATAATAGATACTGTTGGAGAGAACCTTTTTTTTACAGTTATAAGTGTTAATGCTTTTTTCTTTTTAGCAAATGAACAATATAAAATTATTAAATAAAGCTACTTCAATATACATTATGGTCAGTCAAGGGAATAAAATTGTGATAAGGGGGGAGAAGAAAAGCCTGTGTACTTGCTAACTGCCTCAGAGACCAAGCTCTACCTTAATCTTGACATTCCAACTCTTAAAAAACCCTACCTTAAAAATAAACAGTATCAAACTATTATAAAATGGTGTTTTAAATTCTATGTAAAGTTTGGGAGTACAGGTATCCTCATTTATCTTGTTTAAACAAAACACTTTCTTCTCAGAAGCAACCAACCTCTAAAGAGCCAAGAACTGTAACTTTGTAAAAACTATCACCTCTTAGTACTTGTTTGGGTGAGGTGGGGTGTTTGCTAAATGAAATTATGTCCTTGTTACACATGTATCCCACTCATCCATGAAGACATGGGACTTAGGCCACAATTTGGGGAAGTTCACTCTGCACCAAAACCACATTCAGTGGATTGTTTCACCTAGCACCAATTTCCTTAAATATGCTTCCTATTTTCCCTCAAGTCCATTTCTGCCTCAAAGTAGAACCACATTAAATTGGTCTTTACTTGGTGGATTAGTTTTATATTAACTTTTTCATCCTGCTCTTGCTGGGTACCTTAAATATTGACACTATTAATCATACCAAAAAACTTTGGTGATACTAGGAAAGGACAAATTTAATAACTTTTTCTTTTGTATACCTCCTGAGAAACACTATTCTCAATCTCTTTCATGGGCTAATCCTTTTAAAACCTTACAACAGAACCAAGGAGCTGACCTCCCAAAACAACAATTCCATGGTCAAAGGCACCACAAACCATTCATTTGAATGTTTAATGCCAATTGCCTTTTTCCCCCTTTACAATTTTTAACAAACACCACAAGTTGCCTGCATGTAATGATTATAGCAAAGTTAACTAAAACAGATTTTCAAGGTCCCTTTTCAAATGGCGGTCAGATTTGAACTTGAGTTTTCAATTCTACACTCGCTAATGTGGGGGAGAAGGTATGATGAAGAATCAAAGTTGTAATTAGAGTCCTTTATTTAGGACCTATCTCCAGCTTCAGAGGTTACTCATAGCAAAGAGAGTGCATTGCATAATACTAAAAAAGAAACCCAACAGAATGCCTATTTCTCTTCATTTTGCATCAAAGTTGAGGAAAAAATCCAAAAAGTATATCTGTGAGACTCAATGCTATATTATATATAATAAAACTGAAAGCAGAGTTAATTCCTCAGTATAACATATTTAACCCAAATAAAACTTGAAACTGCTCACATACCTGTGCAGGTTATATCAGGGTTGCTGGGTTAAAATTAATTATTCAAATAATGAGAAAATACAGGAAGGAACCAACTCAAAGGGACAAAAATGGAACAGGAACAGCAAGGTTATCATCAGGTCATTCTTGACAACCCCATTTCTCATAATTATTTTATCCTCAAGCAGAGTTAAGTGATTTAACTATAATTCTGCATCAGTACCAAAGCTGATCTAAGAAATTAGGGAATCTGGCCCCTCAAATCCAGGAACCAAATCTGTATATACTCACTTGCGTGGAGCTTTCCTTACTGTAACTAACTTTATATTCTGTTGCATTGGACTCACCTAAATAAACCAGATTTATATGTAACATTTCCCTACCTTTTCTCTCAAAAAAAAAAAAATCACTTGGGAAAGAAGAAATGTAGAGATAAATGAGTCAAGTTTTCACATTCCTTAATCTCCAAAGCCACTCTTAGAGAACTGAAGACTAACTGAACCATAGCTTCTTAAGTTTAGCATAAACCTTGCAGGTAAAAAGAAATTATCATCCCAACGTCTCTATAAAGATCTTAACTTAGATCCCTTTGCCACTGTTAAAATATTAACTGCTAAGATAAAATGCACACCTCATTTCTCTTTCTACCAACATTAGGAAAGGCTACACACTGTAGAAAGAAACATGGTTAGTAGAAAGCAAATATCACATACTGTTAGTCACTGTAGGTGACTACAAGTTGCAGAGATCCAGATGTAAAGGACAATCCTTTTATATTTTTAAAATATTCATTTAACTTCTTAATAGCTTCTTAATTTTAAAATAGTGAAAAATAGGAGAAAGGAAATTACTGTTTATTATGGGCCAATTACACGTCAAGCATGGTGCTAAATGTTTTAAGACACTAACTTAATTGTCCTGAACATCATTTCATTGGCGGTGTTCCATCAATATTAACATTCATCTGTGCTGTTATAAGTGAGGTTATACTTGATTTATCTGAGATATAAAAACAAAATCACATAAAAATGAACAGCCAATTGCCCTCCCGAGGCACCAATGTACACAATTATGATTTAATAAAATTATTATAAAAAAAAAAAATGAACAGCCAAATATTTGGCTAAAGCCAGCATGTTGGTCCATGGGGGTAAAAACTGTGATGGGTAAGTGATTCCTATCTGGTCCTCTCTTGAATCATTATAATCATCCACATGTGCTTTGGTGTTGAACTATTTTGTGTAAACACCACTTCCTTTCTCTAAAGACCCAAAGTGTTGCTACTAGGCTGCTGCCCAGAATTAAGCACACCACTGTTTTGATCAACTTTGGCTCCTTTTTATTCAGGAAGCAACACTAATTCTTTTTATACATTTTTTTACATTCCAGAAGTAAGCGAAAATAGCAGTTTTAAATATGTTACAAAGTTGGCTTTTTAGGCTTAATAAGCTTTTTGAGAGAGGGACCAGCCAACTGACCTTTTCTTCAAAGCACCAATGTATCTTCAGTCTTTTACAAGCTCTACCATAGCTGTGGTTTCTTTGGATGTGCTGCACATCCAAACTGTGTGAAAGCTATAATGGAGAGTTGCTGTGAGTCTCTCTGCAAGGCACCAAGAACAAATAGTTTAAGCTTCCTTTCTTCAGACTGAATCAAAGTTTTTAAAACTTTTCAACTGCTCTCTCAAGAAGTGCTCTCTAAGCATGAAGACTAGAATTTGTTAAAACCCATATATCACAAGATACAATAATTCACTTCCAATATTCTGGAAATCATATGGTAGAAGTTATAAATAAAAGAACACTAAAATTACTTTAAGAAACTTTTACATCTTTTAGTTGGTAAGGACATTTTTACATGTACTTCACAATTTACTGTTAAACATTCTATAACTGGCTTCACACAAAGATGAAAATAGATAATACAAAATGATCTGACAATTTTTAAAATCTGGAATTAAGACTGGAGTTTTTACTGCAGTCAATATCAACTTTACATATTGTTGCAGACTGCTGTGCTATGCCCTTGAAAATGAGAATTTCTTTCTCAAAGTGAAATTCCATTTGGATATGTGTTCTTGCTTATACAAACTACTAAAATCTGAGGGACATAGCAGTATCAAAGACACAGACAGTAACTGCACCATATCATCTGCTGGATTAAGCTAATACAAGTGGACAGAATTCATCAGCTTCCATTATTTAATAAAGCACTATATGAAATGAACAAGGTGAGACATCTTAAGAATGCAATCAGAACATGTAGCATTTAATTTATAAATCTGCCTCATAGACATTTACAAAATAAATTAATAAGATCTCAATTTGCTTGAGGCATAACAAGCTCATAATGCCCCACTTGGCCCTCCTGTTTGAGCTGATCTAGTAGGTCTTCCTTCCGTCTTTTTCTACCTACCACCAGGTACCTATCATGGCCCACCCCATGAGACTTACTCTTAAGGCCATACTTTTGGGCAATTTGATGTATTTGCTTTCGTTCATCATTAGTCAGCTCTCTAGAGAAAGTCAAATCTGTGTGGCTCTCAGAGCGGGCATAGTTTCTGATGATCTGTTCAATATCTCTCTTGGCAATTTTATTTACCCTCTCTACATCCAGACCAAGCCCTTCCCGCTTATGCTGCTCTTTGACTGAGATAGGCTCCCGTATTCCCTCGCCAGATTTCCCCAAACCACCACCAGTCCAACCCATCTTTCTCAGCAGCTGATTTCCTATGTTATCTTCTTTGATTTTTTGTTTGTAAGCCTCCTCTGCTGAGCGGCCCTGAATTTCATTTCTTGAAATCACATCTTCAATAGCTCCTTTCTTCAAGTTGTTAATGACAGTTGGCTGGGTCTTTTTGAGGGTTTTCACAGCTTCCCCAGCAGCTTCATATTTGACAGTTTTCTTCACCCCAACTGCTTCTGCAATTACTTCACTCTCTAGAATCACCTTGCATTTCCAGCGGAGGCCTGTCATCCTTTCATAGACATACTCAACCGTCATTCGGTTAAACTGAGCTGTATCATTCAGTGTGCACACAGGATTTGAAGAATTCTCGTAAACTACAAGATCCTTTATATCTTTCTTCTTTCCAGATCCTCTGGGTGAAGAACCTGTATGGCATTGTGAACTTTTGACAGATGGGTAAGTGGGCTGTGTTTTTTGAAGAATTTTCAAAGCCTCATCAGCAGCTGCATGTTTACTTGTTTTCTTGGTTCCATAACCTTCAGCTAAGCAGTGATCTTGCAAAAACACTCGACAACGCCACGTGCGATTTGGCATCATCTCATATTTGTATTCAACTGACATTTTGTTGAATGAGGCAGAATTGTTAAGGATACCAATTGCATCGTTTGCATTTTCTGTAATGACAAAATTGGTCCAGTGTTTGGCAGAAGCATTAAAAATTGGCTGCCCAGAAGCATCTTTACTCAGCACCACTAGGTCTTCTGGTGGTTTCAGAGCTGGAGGAAATTCATATGGAGGCATGCCAATCTGACATACCACGAGGTCCTCTCCAAATGTATGCTTGAATTTCCGCTGGATAACTCTAACTTCAATACGTTTTTGCAAGAGTTTTATAGCTAATTCAGTAGCTCGATCCCTGGACCCATTCTTGCTGCCAGCATAACCTGTAGTTAAGTAAATATTTTGGCATCTAACTTCACAAGCATAACCATCTGTTAAAAGTTTTTTATTTTTGGGAATGTCAGCAGGAGGGATTTCTTTTAAAGGAGCATATATATACTCAGGATTTGTCTTACATGCCTGAATACACCGAGTTAACATATATGTATAATTAATTTTATCAGATCCAGAGGTCATCTCTGGATTAGAAAGGTTCTTCCAGATAGTCGCTGTTAATTTTTCAATAAAATACTGCTTCTCAGCTACCACTGACTCAGGAAATGTCTGTGATGGTGAAGGCTCGGGAGCTGACTGAGAGTTTGCCTGCTGTGATGTGCTGCTTGGGGTGGGGTTCCCACTGTCAAAATACATGTTGGCTGTAACAGGCTGGTCTTTCGTGAAAATAAATCCTGATGAATCACAATACTGAGAATTCCCATCTTGTATACTGAAAGAGTCTTGAGTATAATCTTGGTAGATGTCTCTTTGCATGCCGGCAACATGTGTTTGTTCATTTATCTCTTTTGTTTGAGGACCATAAGGATCTTCCTGTCTTTCATCTTTTGAACTACTAGCTACAAAATGTACAGGCTCAAAACGAGGTCTCGCATGGAATTTGGAACCGGCTTGCTTTTTAGGAGGATTTTGACCTATAGAATGAGTGAAATTTACAATTCATTAAAATGGGAATATTTGAAAAGAACCAAGCAGGAATATAGTACCAACCATATTACTTGCAAACTGCTTTGTTGGTACAAGACATATCCTGTTATGTTGCATGAAGGGATTCAAATATCAATGTAAGATTCCAGCATAAGGAGGGATGCTCCCTGTCCTTCCATGTATAAAGGGAAGACTCTTGACAGAAAATATACCATTGAATCAAGGATTCTGGTCACCACCATGCATGACTGGTAGATGCTTTTGCATCAAATGAGCTAAAACACAGGAAAGTGTACTCTTCACCTAGACTGGAAAGTAAAGTAGACTGGAAGGTTGTTCCAGTACAATCTTATACCACCTGTGCTGAAAAGCTCACTTAAGGATTTCAAATGGAACAAATGACTCTAATGCAACAGAGATGATGACCAGAGGTAGTTACAAAACCTTTATTTTTCCTATCAGAGGTGAGTAACTCTGTGATGGTGCTTTACACAGTTGTGACTAAAAATCAAAGAAAAAGAATTATCAAGATTCTAAAGGTTTTCGACTTCAAAACCTTAGTTCTGACCCACTCAGCACAAAAGGGAATTTGCTGTATTTTATTTCTAAAACTAACAACAGCTGGAAACTAATGATTTATGGGAGATACCAAATTTAAAGCTATGGAAGAACTCTGTGTTGAGGCTACACCAGACACTAGAGCTTCCTCCCTGTAACACTGCTCAGTAGAAAGCTGGTCTGTCCTGCACTCATCCAAGAGGATTTAGTTACTTAGATGCTCAAATGGTCACAGTATAAGGTTCTATTTTGAGGAAAGTTCCATGGCATAAACTTCAAAAACTTGTATAACAACATCACTTCAGTATTCTTAGTTTTCAGTTCTATTTAGCATCCTTTGAAAAACTGTACATAGCTAAAAACTCAACTCTTTTGCCTGTGTGTAAGAACCAGTGTTACCCATCGTGTTAAAAGTCACATATCATATTCATATCATTAAAAAAATCCCACCTTTCAGAAACAAGTATACTCACCATCACATGTTGAAAGGTGTCGTTTTTGACCTTTGGAAGGTTTAGACAGCATCAGATCATACGAAGGCATCTCCCCAATATCAATACCTTCAGCCATGTGAAGAATTTTTTCCATCAAGCGTGGGCTGTACCTATTTAAGTTAATATAATCTATAGTTAAAATGGGAAAGGATGTAGTTTTTTTTAAAAAGCTTCTAAATGAGCCAGTCCTATAATTGCTCCCTTGGGACTTTATCAACAGGGTACCCTGGATATAAAAGCAAAGAACGGGTCCTAAAATACTTACCTATCAAATGAATAATTATGGTACTAATTAGGAATCAAGACCTTCCAGCAGAGGATATACAAACATAAAATCAAGAAATTTTGAAATTTTAGCAAAGATCTTTAATTTGAATAAAAAATACCAGTATAAATTCATGATTTATTTTTTCCTTTCATATATGCATACTGTATGTACATGGTTATATTTATAGATGTACTAAAGTGTTAAGAGCTGCTGCTGTTAACATCCTGATTGTGGTCTCTATCATTCCTCATGAAAAGGAATCAGTCCTTAGAAAAATGACTGATTACAAGTCTGGGGCGGAAAATGTCTAAGATGAACCTGGGAGATCTTGCACATAGAAACAGGAAACTGTCAAAGACCACAAGGGCTACGTCAAATTGACTCAGGAGTAAAAAAAGAATGGACTCAGGAGTCAGTATGAAAAGATTCCCACTGGCAAAGTGAGCCAACTTGAGTATCCATAAGAACAATAAATAACTAATAAAATTAGTTAGACATAAAATATGTTGAAAATCCGTTAGTTCATAATGATACTTACAAACTCATTGGTTACCTTTGGAGGATGGAGGGAATCAAGTCACTATTCTGCAAACAGGTATATATGAAAGGAAGAAGGCAAGCATTTATCCTGCATTTTCCTGAAAATTATATGTCAGAGAAATCAAAGAGTTGATGAGGAAAATCTTTTACAGAAGCATTTCAGTTAATAAATGAAGGAGTGGGCTGGGCATGGTGGCCCACACCTATAATCCTAGCACTCTGGGAAGCTAAGCAGGGCGGATCACTTGAGCTCAGGAGTTTGAGACCAGCATGAGCAAGAATGAGATCCCTGCTCTAGTAAAAATAGTCAGCTGTCATACTTGGCACCTATAATCCCAGCTATTCAGGAGGCTGAAGCAGGAAGATCGTTTGAACCTGAGAGTTTGAAGTTTCTGTGAGCTATGATGACACTGGTGCAGTTTTTACCCAGGGTGAGAGAGAGACTCTGTCTCAAAATAAAATAAAATGAATGAATGATAGGCCATGACCATTTTATAATCCATAATAAGATTTAAAATGATTATCAATGGCTCCTAAACCTATCAGGTGAAAATCTGATGGAGGAGAACCCAGAACTAGACCCACAGAAATATTCTCAATTGATTGTTGACAAAGGTGCGAAAGCAATTCAATGGAGGAAGGATAGTCCACAAAGGGTATGGGAACAAATGGGCATTTATAAGCAACCAAAGCAAACCAAAGCCCCACAACCTAAGTATCACACCTTATACAAAAACTAACTCAAAATATATCACAGACTTAAATGTAAAACTATAACATTTTTATAAAAAAACACAGGAGAAGGCTGGGCGCAGTGACTCATACCTGTAAATCTAGCACTCTGAGAGGCCAAGGCGGGTGGATTGATTGCTTGAGCACAGGGGTTTGAGACCAGCCTGAGCATGAGACCCCATCTCCACCAAAAAATTAGGAAAACTGAGGCAAGAAGATCACTTGAGTCCAAGAGTTTGTTTTTGCTGTGAGCTATGATGGCATAGCATAAGACTCTGTCTCAAACAAACAAAACCCACAGGAGAAAATCTGTGGGATCTAGGGCTAGACAAAGAGTTCTTAGACTTGACACCAAAAGCATGATCCATAAAAGGAAATGGCAACAAACTGGACCTCACTAAAATGAAAAACTTTTGCTCTTGAAAGACCCTGTGAAGTGGATGAAAAGATGACTTACAGGTTAGGAGAACATATTTACAAACTACTATTCCTACTAGCCAAAGTGAGCCAACTTGAGTAGCCTTTGCAACAAAGGACCAGATATCTAGTATAAAGACCTCAGAATTCGGCTCAGTGCCTGTGACTCAACCGGCTAAAGTGCCAGCCACGTATATCTGAGCTGGCGGGTTCGAATCCAGCCTGGGCCTGCCAAACAACAATGACGGCTGCAACCAAAAAATGGCTGGGCGTTGTGGTGGGCGCCTGTAGTCCCAGCTACTTGGGAGGCGGAGGCAAGAGACTCGCTTGAGCCCAGGAATTGGAGGTTGCTGTGAGCTGTGATGTTACAGCACTCTATCCAGGGTGACAGCTTGAGGCTCTGTTTCAAAAAAAAAAAAAAAAAAAAAACCTCAGAATTCGGGCGGCGCCTGTGGCTCAAAGGAGTAGGGCGCCAGCCCCATATACCAGAGGTCGCGGGTTCAAACCTGGCTCCGGCCAAAAAAAAAAGACCTCAGAATTCAACAGTTTAAAAAATCAAATTAAAAATAAACGAGGCATGAACAGAACATTTCATTAAAGAAGACAGACTGCAAATAAGTACATGAAAAGATGTTCAACATCATTAGCCACCAGGGAAATGCAATTTAAAACTACAATGAGATATCACTGTACACCTACTAGAATGGTCAAAATTTAAAATCGTGAAAATGCCAAATGCTGGCAAAAATGAGGAGAAACTAGATCACTCAGATATTGCTGGCAGACATGTAAAATGGTATAGTGCCACCCAACTGCACGTTGGGTGTCCAACATGCAGGCCTGTGGGCTGCACGCTGCTTTTATGAGGATTTTTTTGCTTATCTATGTGTTGGATATCATGAAAAGTATGTACAGAACTTTTCACTTCTTTAAATCCGATGCCTGATCCATGTTCAGTTTCCTTAATTTGTCTCAGTGTCTTTTTGCAGTTGTCATCTTAATACCACTAAAAGTGGGATAATCAGAAATATACCCCGCGATGTGATACTACAGGACATACACAGACCTGGCTATAAAGTATTATTGCCCTCCAAATAATTGAACCCAAACCTATTCATGTCCCTAACTCCCAGAAACATGTTAAACAACACCACCAGAGAAGTGTGTATCGTGTTTGTGTATTTACTTGGTGACCCCAAACAATTCTTCCAACATGCACCATTAAGGAAAAAAGGGTGGCTACCCCTGGTAGTCACTCTGGAAAAAGTTTGGCAATTTCTTTTAAACTTTAACATCAATTGCCACTTGATCCAGCAATTGTGCTCTTGGGCATTCATTCCATAGAAATGAAAACTATGTTCACACAAAAACTTATACAGGAATGTTCACAACATGTTATTTGTAACAACTCAAACTGCAATCAGCCCAGATGTTCTTCAACAGGTGAATAGTTGAGTTCTGGTACATATACACCATGGAACACTGCTCAGTAAAAATAAGGGGCAAAGTACTGATATGTGCAAAATTGTGTTTGAGTAGGAGGAAGGTGAATGTGGTTATAAAAGGACAACACAAAGGGTGTTAGTGGTATTGGAATTGTCCAATAGCAATGACTATTGTGGTAGGTACATAAAGCTAACTATGTGATAAACTGTATAGAACTACACACACACACACTCTGGTAAAATGAGGTGGGAAATCTGAGTAAGATCAGTGGATTATAACAATGTCATTGTCGGGCCGGGCGCGGTGGCTCACACCTGTAATCCTAGCACTCTGGGAAGCCAAGGCGGGTGGAGAGCTTGAGCTCACGACTTCGACACCAACCTGAGCAAAGAGTGAGACCTCCGTCTCTGCTAAAAATAGAAAAACTGAGACAAGAGGATGATCGCTTGAGCCCAAGAGTTAGAGGCTGCTGTGAGCTATGATGCCCTAGCACCAAAACCAAAACCAAAAACAATGTCATTGTCTTAGCTGTGATATTATAAAATAATTTTGCAAAATATTTATTACCATTGGGGAACACAGGTAAAGAATACTGGGCATCTCATTGTATTGTTTCTTACAACTGCCTGTGAATCTATAATTATATCAATAAAAATCTGATTAAAAAGTTGATAGGGGAAAAAAAAGTTGATAGGGGACTTTATTATCTTAATACCACTAAAAGTGGGATAATCAGAAATATACCCCCCGATGTGATACTACAGGACATACACAGACCTGGCTATAAAGTATTATTGCCCTCCAAATAATTGAACCCAAACCTATTCATGTCCCTAACTCCCAGAAACATGTTAAACAACACCACAAGAATATAATCAGCCAAATTCAGAATGAGGGAACACTATGTGACAACCCAGTTTCTTTATCTAATAAATACTATACTGTGGAACTAAAAGGACAAGGGGGAAGGACAATAGGTTTAAAGGGAATAGATCAATGAAATATTTTGTATGGATCCTGTTTGGATCATGAATCAACCAACTGCAAAAAGACACTAAGACAAATTAAGGAAACTGAACATGGAACAGGCATCGGATTTAAAGAAGTTAGTGTTAATTCTGTTGAGTACAAATAAAGGTATGTGAATATTTTAAAAAATCCTTATTTGAGGCTGGGCACGGTGGCTCATGTCTGTAATCCCAGCACTCTGGGAGGCCGAGGCAGGCGGATCGCCTGAGCTCACGAGGTCCGAGACTTGCCTGTGCTAGAGCAAGACCTTGTCTCTAAAAAAAAAAAAAAAATTAGCTGGGTGTTGTGGCAGGAGCCTGTAGTCCCAGCTACTCGGGAGGTGGAGGCAAGAGACTCACTTGACTCCAAGAGTCTGAGGTTGCTGTGAGCTATAATGTCATGGCGCTCTACCGGAGGCCACAAAGTGAAACTCTTTATCTTGGAAAAAAAAAAATCCTTATTTGATACAGATACATACCAAACTACTTACAGATGACATGATGGCAAGATTTTCAGATACATATCAAACTATTTACAGATGACATGATGGCAAGATTTCTTTAATATACTCCAGAGTATTCCCC
Source organism: Perodicticus potto (assembly GCA_963574655.1). Taxonomy (NCBI): domain Eukaryota; kingdom Metazoa; phylum Chordata; class Mammalia; order Primates; family Lorisidae; genus Perodicticus; species Perodicticus potto. The sequence goes on along the minus strand of CAUYRH010067344.1, from coordinate 13,752 downwards.
CACACACACACAAACTGGGGTGGAACAGATGAAATAAGAAGGATAACATGACAGACAGCTGGTAAGTGCTGAGTGATGGTACCCTGGGTGTCATTAAACTCTACTTTTGTGTGCTTGAAATTTTTCATAATGAAAAGATTTAAAATATATAACTTAAAATATGGCTCCTTATTAAGTAGATTGGCTACTAGACAGAATAGCATTTATCTACAGAAAAATAAAAACATAGGCTCAAATGATGTTTTTCTGCTTTTGTTTTTTTATCATGAGTACCTGCTTACCCTTCCTACCTTCAGAGCCTTTACCTGCTTATGACCAAAAAATAGGCTCCTGTAGCATTTGGGAAGAAAGTTCTGAAAATGAGTAACTATCACATCTTTACATGAATGAAAGTTTCTGAACTTGAAGGAAGCTAGCTCAGGTCCAACCTGCACTTCCCACTGATAATTGCTGCTGCTACCAAAACTGGTACCACAGCCAAGCCACGCACCTTGAATTCCAGTCAAAATTCTCCAGACCATCAATTAAAGCCTGATTCCCAAGTATGGTGTACAACTGCAAATGACATGTATAGTTTTACGGTGTGCATGAATGAGGCATTGGGGGCTCACTCCATTCACATTCTCTCTTAGCTCAGGTTTCTTCCAGCATTAGTAATTATTATGCCTACTTCACCATTCCCTATTCATTACATCTGCCACAAAATTCAATATCACTCATACTTTATAAAAATAAACCTTTGTGTAGGCTGCCACCTCAGTCAGAGTCTCTGTCCTTTATTAGGAAGTCATAATATTGAAGAAGCCCAACCTGCTTGAACAATAATGAAAAAGACCATGTAGTACCTAACACTTGACTATTAAAACAACGCAAATACTAATCTAAAGTATTTAATGAGATCACTAGGATTTCATTCCTATTTCTAAAATTATCCAGAGTAGCTATCCAAAGATAAAGAAAGCCAAGAAAAGCACCTACAATTCCAACCACTGATAACTTTATTAATACGTTGAAGTTTACTTCTTATTTCTTTTTCTATGCTTTCTATATGTCCTCCTCCCCAAATCAGCACAAGATTATCTATGTTGATTTGCAATTTGGTGGGAGTTTTTAGGTTCTTAATTACTATACCATAAGCTTTTTCTTCATATCATTAATGCACGAGTTTTAATGCCTATCCAGTATTTTATTATGGATTAGATGTAAGATATCATCAAGGAAAGTCTAACATAGTAATTTTATGATGCATGCATATATTAAATTCTGTTATGGTACTCATCTGGTTGTAAATGCTTAAAAAAGAAGATCAAAGGGTGGTGCCTGTGGCTTAAAGGAGTAGGGTGCCAGCCCCATTAGCCGGAGGTGGTGGGTTCAAACCCAGCCCCGGCCAAAAAAACACTGAAAAAAAAAAAAAAAAAAGAAACTCAATGAACCTCAACAGGTCTTACGGTTTTCAAAGGTAGCTCATAGTATACCAGAAACAAGGATGCTAGTCACCATGCCAAGCATATAAAAAGATGATTTCTAACAGCAAATCTGTCTTCATGAATCATATATTCTTGGACACAGACAGGTGCATGTACATGCATACCTATGAGAAGAACATAAACTATTATATACAATAGCACCTGAAGTTTAATAAACACTCAGTAATAAATACTTATGAAAAATTTAAAAAAGATATTAAACTGTCTACTACACCCACATTAAAAAGTTGAGATATAAAACTTAAGCAAAGATTAGGGTTTCCATGTATAAAATTGCTTAATCAAAACAATTCCTAAGACTCCTTATGAATAACATACAACAACAAGAGTGATAAATCTTTCAAAAGCTCCTACTCCAATTTCATTACCTGGTGACTTATGCACTCTCCCTACTGCATGCAAAGTTAGTTTCCCAGCATTATTCCAGCCAGCATCCACCTTGCAAACCCCAGTCTTGTAAGAGGAAGAAAGAAATAATCAAGGGAGCAAAGCTGATTTCATGTTAAGATATAGTTTCTCTATTAATTAATGTCTCATCAAAGATGAACAGACCAGGATTCTGCTTCTAATCTTATTGATCAAGAACTAGAAAAGTGAATGTTCCAGTTAACCATTCTGCCTTATTAAATACAGACACACACACACATAGATATATATTTAAAATCTACAACTGTCAAGTGAAAATTAAGTTTTTTAGGCATTCATATGAGCAATAAGTTCTGTAGCTGCAGTTGATCAGAAAACTGACCTAATTTTTATTTTTCTTTTTTTTTTTTTGCAGTTTTTGGCCAGGGCTGGGCTTGAACCCGCCACCTCTGGCATATGGGGCTGGCACCCTACTCCTTTGAGTCATAGGGCACCACCCAACTGACCTAATTTTTCTTTAGCCACAAGACTTATCTTAGAAACTGCTTGCAGAAAACATTCTTTTTTGTAGAGACAAAGTCTTACTTTGTCACCCTGGTAGAGTGCCGTGTCGTCACAGCTCACAGCAACCTCCAACTCCTGGGCTTAGGCGATTCTCTTGCCTCAGCCTCCTGAGCAACTGGGACTACAGGCGCCCGCCACAATGCCTGGCTATTTTTTTGCTGCAGTTTGGCCAGGGCCAGGTTTGAACCCGCCACCCTCGGTATATGGGGCCGGCGCCCTACCCTACTGAGCCACAGGCACTGCCCCTGGAAAACATTCTTGATAAGTTGGTTATGTTTATGAAACAGATAAATGAAAAAATAAAGAGAAATAATTCCAGCTATTTGGGTTTCCTGATTGCCCGGACAATGAGGGAGAAAAATGAGTGAAAAGCAGGCTGGAAAACATTTTATCCTATAAAACATCCATTCTCAGGGTGCTGATCCCCAGATTAGCAATATCAGTATCATCTGGGAACTTGTAAATGTAAATTCTGGGGCCCTACTTCTGACCTACTGAATCAGAAACCCCAAAAGTGGAACCCAGCAATCTTCCTTTTAACAAGCCTAACAGGAGATTTTGCTGTGTACTTAAGTTTAAGAACCACAGTCAGAGTCAAGAAGATATTCAAATTTGTTCTAGGGAAATCACCATTATCAGCAAAAGAAATGAACATGTCCTGCTTCCCTGCACATTTGAACTCCTCCAGGATTGATCTTACAATCAAGGAATTTTAAAAGATAACTTTGACTTTGGAGTTTATTTCCACCCCAAGGAAAATGGAACCCAGAAAGTTCTGCTGGAAGGGAAAAAAGTGCAAAGAGTTTCCCTTTTTTTTTTTGCAGTTTTTTTTTTTTTTTTTTTTTTTTGTTTGTTTGTTTGTTTGGCGGGGCTGGGTTTGAACCCACCACCTCTGGCATATGGGGCTCGCACCCTACTCCTTTGAGCCACAGGTACCGCCCCAAAGAGTTTCCTTTTTGCTACTGTTTACAACCCAAGCATCAAATCAGCAATTTCAAGTACTGGAATACAAGTTTTACCTACCTGAAGATAAGAGTTAACATAAAGCCTGCCTAAAGAGGAAGGAAGATTTCACTTGGTCCCTAGCTCCCAAGATTCTTTATGGGCCATTCCTTTTCGCCTATGTCTAAGTTATCAGATATAATGCAAACATCAATGTTCAGTTAAGCTATTTGATAATGTTATGGCAATTCTTTTTTTTTGAGACAGAGCCTCAAGCTGTCACCCTGGATAGAGTGCCGTGGATCACAGCTCACAGCAACCTCCAATTCCTGGGCTCAAACGAGTCTCCTGCCTCCGCCTCCCAAGTAGCTGGGACTACAGGTGCCCACCACAACGCCCGGCCATTTTTTTGGTTGCAGCCGTCTTTGTTGTTTGGTGGGCCTGGGCTGGATTCGAACTCGCCAGCTCAGGTGTACATGGCTGGTGCCTTAGCCTGTTGAGCCACAAGCGCCGAGCCTGTTATGGCAATTCTTGTATTGACTGAACTCACTTTGCTAAAATGCAACATAATGGCTCTAGTATACACAATATACACAGATGCATTTGTGTGCACACACACAAAACATGCTGGGAAGCTTGAGCTTTTAACACTATCATTGGCCTGGTTTGTGTTTTTAATGTTCTACTTATGTACAAGGCTGCAGTTCTTGGAATGAAATCCTGAGATATGATGATATGGCTTATTTCAGTTGTTTGCTTTCATTCCTGGGGTCTATCCTCCCCAAATATGGTAGCTGTGTCTCAGTGGAAAGATCAACAGACTGGATATTAGAAGACCTGGGTCCTACTCCCAACTGTGGGGCCTTGGGCAAGTCATTTAACTTCTTTGCCTCCACTGATTTAACTGTGCAGCTATTATGCAGCAGGTACTCTTCTAGGTACTGAGGATAAAGGCTTGAACAAGAAAGCAAAAGCCCATTCCCCAAGGGAGTTGGGAGATAAGGCTAAGAAGGGAAATGATAACAGAATCTCAGACCCACGTAGAGTCTGAGAGTGGGAGGGTAAGATTTATTAACACAAAGAACAGTTATTCTCCTCCCCCATTTAAGATTTTTTTTTTAAAGGATTCAGATTCCTCAAGGAATATCTGTGATATTAAGGAGACTTATGATTATAGGATAAAGGTAGCTTTTCATCTCAAGAATAACAAACATTGTTAGGCAAAGGTCAATTTATTTAGATTTATCTGACTTAATTAATAACTAAGGATCCCCCAGTTGTAACCAGTTCCTCCTATGAAATAATCATTATCTCTCGAGGTAGAAATTATATTAACCTAGAACAGATAGAATAATATAAATTTCTTTGAAGACCAAAGTAAAGTATTTCACACTGGATGTCATGTTCAACAATTAAGGGTAGCAGTGAACAATCCTATTTTTCTGCTTCTGTAACAGTCATTCCTGAACCTGAATTGGCCAAATTTGATCTGATTATTTTCAAAAATTTCTCATCCTTTCTAATAAAATATTGACTGTGAGGCAGGAATGTCCAAACAAAACAAAACAACAACATCAAAAAAACTCTCCTGGAAAGATCAGTCTCGGTATAAGGCTGAATTGGGGGTTCTGAACAACAGAGGTCCAAGTAGCCGGTTCAAAAAAAAAAAAAATGCGTTGGCACCATACTGCAGTCTCCATTGAATGTAAAGAGCTTTCAAAGAGGCCTGTTCCAGAACGTCATTAGGTTCTAGGAAAGGGGGAAACACACACACACACACACACACACACACCCCTAAAATGTCACCCAGAGGCCACACGTTAATCCATCTTATCCCATGTAAAATAAAAAGAGGGCAATTCATTTTTATAGTAGAAATATCCATTTCTTTGTTTGAGTCCAGACACATTATGCGCAAATCTACAAGCAGGACTGCCGCTGCAGCTCAGAGAGCTGGTACGTACCACTTCCCCAAAAGAAGACAGTAAGATCCAGCTAGGGGACTGCAAGTGGCTGGGATGTTTTATTTGATGGGGATGGAAGAGTGTGGTAAAGAAGAGACTAGGATTAGAATCTCGGGGTCCCCTCCCCTCCTCCTGCAGCCCCAACTATCGAATATTCTGTGCCGATACCGCATCCTCGGAAGGCCCTACGCAGGTCTGAGATCCTGCTATTCATCATTTCCCATGCCCTCCAATACCACCATCAAACACAGGGACCACCTCTCACAAATCCTCCTCCAAGAATTGCTTAATCTCCATCCCTGGTCCTGGAGGGGCCGCTGCCGTGCTCTCGGCACCCTCCTAGTTGTTATGTCATCCCTAGCTACCATGGTTGGCCATTCTGCCCCTCAGGCCAATAGCGGACCCTCCGGTACCCTCCAGCACCTCCAGATCTCCAACCTCAAAGCCATCCTCCCTATCCCCCCCACCCCGCGTCCCTATCCTAGCCACAATCACAGATCCTTTCACCTCCGTCTCTAACCTGACCCCTAACAGCGATCTGCCACCGTCTCTAACCCGACCCCCACAGGCTCCTCACCTGCAGCCGAGGAAGACGTGGTTGGTCCAGGCGGCGGAGAGCGCAAGCAGCTGGTCCAGGGCAGCCCCGGGGTAGCTGTGCAGGTGCCGGCAGATGAAGCTGCGCCGCAGAGCCCACTGCCAGTCACTTTCGTGGCTATAGCGCCACTGCTCCAGCACTGGCTCGGGCGGGGGCGGCGGGAGGGGCGGCAGCGGCGGCGGCGGGAGGGGGGGCAACGGCGGCTGCGACAGGAAGTCGCCCCCCAACAGCAGACGTCCTCCAGCCATCTTCTCCGCCCCCAAGTAGGGACCCCAGGGGATGAAGCCGACTACTGACCGCTAGCTAACCGGCTAGCCAGCGGGAACGGGGGTCGGTGGGAGGGGTCGGTGAGGGGTGCGCCGAGACGCGAAGACCAACTCTCTCAGGGGACCCGTGTGTGCGTTAGGTGACTGTTAAGAGGGGTGCGGGGGCAAACGTCCCCCAGCTAAACTCCAACTCCAGGGAAAACAGGAGCGTTCCTGTTGCACTTCCACGTGAGCCAGACAGGCCCAACCAGGCCCCCTGCTGCGCACCTCCACGTAGCTGCAGACCCGTGCAGTGCGTGGGGAGGGGGATAGAAGCCACCAGCACGCTCCGCTCCCCCTACTCCAGGCTCTAGCCTACCTACCCGCGTGCCGCCTTGAGGTTGTGAGGCCAGTGCGCGTGCGCTGCTGCTGTTCCCTAACTTGTAATCCCGTCACAGAATCTCGCGCGACATACTTTTTCCCTCTTGTTACGACTGTGTATCTTTGACGCACTACGGTGACAAGCCGAGGGCGGGGACTCCATAAAGGGGATTTAGGAAAGTTCTCTGAGGTTCGAGAACATGGTTTTGTTAAATCTGTGGACGGGGTTTTCGGATGATTTTTGGTAGCTATAGGCTCTCCTATAGCTTTCCCCTGGATCTCTTGAAAGGTGCAACAGTTAAGACCACGCATGCCCTTTGGAATACATTCAGGTTTGGTAAAAAAAAAAAAATAAGTCTCTCAAAGATGCCTCTTCCTCAGAGGGTGGCGTGCAAAGCTCTGTGAGCCGTGCACCATTAGCTTTGTAGTTTACTGCAAAAACGTAGTAAAAATGAAACACTTGGAAAGAAAATCACATACAGTGTTACATCTCAACTCAACCACTTTAAAGTCCTACTGCAAGCCAATTGCTGACACAGACATTGTATTTCATACTTCCCATCACGACAGCAAATAATTTTGTATTTCACTTATCAATTTAAAACGTGCAAGGCGGGCGCGGTGGCTCACGCCTGTAATCCCAGCACTCTGGGAGACCGAGGCGGGTGGATTGCCCGAGCTCAGGAGTTCTGAGACCAGCGTGAGCAAGAGCGAGACCCCGTCTCTAAAAAACTAGCAGGCGTTGTGTTGGGCGCTTGTAGTCTCAGCTACTCGGGAGGCTGAGGCAGGAGAATCGCTTGAGGTTGCCAAAAGTTTGAGGTTGCTGTGAGCTATGACTCCACGGCATTCAAAAATAAATAAATAAATAGAGCACTGGCGCGGTGGCTCACGCCTGTAATCCCAGCACTCTGGGAGACCGAGGCGGGTGGATTGCCTGAGCTCCGTAGTTCTGAGACCAGCGCGAGCAAGACCGAGATCCCGTCTCTAAAAATAGCCGGGCGTTGTGACAGGCGCCTGTAGTCACAGCTACTCGGGACGCTGAAGCAAGAGAAGTGCTTGTGCCCAAAAGTTTGAGATTGCTGTGAGCTATGACATCAGAGCACTCTACTGAGGGCGACAAAGTGAGACTCTGTTTCAAACTCTCCCCCCACCCAAAAAAACCGTGCAAAATATTACAAAATACAAAAGGGGCCCAAAGAAAAGGGCTGCACAGTGGCAAACAGCTGAATCACTTTGTATCTGCTCCAGTCACTTCCTATCTGCCAACCTGTGTTACTCCTGCTCTCCTTCTCCTTTAGTTAATGAATGAGTGTCTGTCAGCAGGAATTTGCACAGCGCCTACTTGTGTTCAATATATTAGGAATACTACTGGAATTAATTACAATCTAGTTGGCAAGAAATAACCCTGCAAAAACTACATGTTCCACTAAAAGCAACATCACTGGATGAAGTGAGTTTGATTCATTACCCTTTTTAACTCTTTAATGTCGTATTCCTGACTATATGACATATCTTATAAGTAGAAGTCCATAGGACTGAGAAGAGCAGAGGATAACAGAACTTTTCACAGTTTCATAATTGTTTATTTCTATGTCTCTCAGTGGTAGGCATTCATGTTTACTGAAGCAATGACAGTTTCTGAATTATTAAAGAATACAATACTAGGAAGGAAGCTTAGAGAAATTCGAGTCATTATATGAGTGAGAAAAATAAGGCTGGCGAGGTGAAATGACTTGCTGAAGGCTATAGAGAGAGTTTTTGGCAATGACGAAATCAGAATTTAGGTCACCTGACTCCTCGGCTAGTGTTCCCCTATTGTTTGCCATTGTATTGCCCTGTTTTATTTATTTTCTTCACAGCATATATCACCTTCAACTTATTTTTGTTGTTGTTGTTGAGACAGAGTCTCAAGCTGTCGCCCTGGGTAGAGCTCTGTGGCATCATAGCTTATAGCAACCTCCAACTCCGGCTCAAGCGATTCTCTTGCCTCAGTTTTTTTTCTATTTTTAGTAGAGACAGGGTCTCGCTTTTGCTCAGGCTGGTCTCCAACTCGTGAGCTCAAGCAATCCCCCTGCCTCAGCTTCCCAGAGTGATAGGATTACAGGTGTGAGCCACCGGCTCAGCCACCTTGAACTTATTTTTTTTCTTCTTCTAGCATTTTGTTGTTGTTGTTTATTAAATCATAGCTGCGTACATTAATGCAATCATGGGGTACAATGTGCTGGTATTTTATACAATTTGAAATATTGGTTTGATCCACCTCCCCACAAATGTCAGCTCCATGAGAACCGGGGACTCTCGTCTTGCTGTTAGCACCTATACTCGGCTCCTGTAGGCACTCCATGGATGGATATTTGTTGAATTGAATGAATGAAAGCTCTTCTTATTGTTCCAAACTAGTGAAATTCATTTTCTTGCAGTCTGAATTTTAAGCTGATTTGTCTTGTTATAACTGAATCAATTGCAGCCTGCTATGGCTTCAATGTGTCCGCTCTTAAGATTCAAGTTTTGAGATTTAGTGGCCAATCTGATGGTATTAAGAGGTGGGGACTTTAAGAGGTGATTAGGCCATGAGTGTTTCCCCCTCCTGAATGGGATTGAGGTCCTTATAAAAGAGGGTTCATGCAGTATTTGGTTAATCACTTGCCCTTTGCCTTCTGCCATGTGGGGACATAGCATGCCTCCCTTCTGGAGGATACACCAACATGACACCATCTTGGAAGCAGAGAAGCCTTTACCAGACAATTGAACCTACTGGTGCTTTGATCTTGGACTTGCCTCACACCCCTGAGAAATACATTTCTGTTCTTTATAAGTTACCCAATCTCAAATATTTTGTTAAAGCAGCACAAATGGACTAAGGCACAGGCTAGGCTGCCAATTTTATCAAAATCAACACTGTAATTAATGTACATCTTTCCTGGAAAACAATCTGAGAAAAAGAAAAGAAAAATTACTTTCTGTCAGCTTGGATTAAAATTTTTTTTATCACACAGATATAAATAATTGCAATCTGACTTTCTTTTTCTTTTTCTTTTCTTTTCTTTTTTTTTTTTTTTTTTGAGACAGAGTCTCACTTGTCACCCCTGGTAGAGTGCTGTGGCATCATAGCTCATCGCAACTTCAAACTCTTGGCTTCAAGTGATTCTCTTGCCTCAGACTCCCAAGTAGCTGGGAGTACAGGTGCCTGCCACAATGCCCTGCTATTTTTAGAGGTGCAGTTTGACTTTTGAACTTAGATTACAAAATGAAAGGCAATGAAACTGATGATGTAAGAGGCCATTTGCCCTGAAACAACCATAACTGGATCCTATTTGTAATCCCCACTATGGAATAAATGGTTTTATCTCTAGAAAACAATGCAATACAAAAATTTCCATGGTTTTCCATGACCTCCTCTCCCTGGTATCCTTCTATTTTTTTATTTCAGGTTAATGTGAGGGTACAGACAAGCAAATCACAATATTTGAATTTGTTAGGTAGAGTCCCTCTTGTAGCTATGTCCTGCACCCAAAGATGTGCCATATGCCGCTGCACAGTGCTCATTCAGTAGGAGCACCCCAAACCCTCTCTCCTCTCACCCTCCCCGCAACTTGACTTGAAATGAATTTTTCTCCTATGTGGCCATGAATTAGGTTGTCTACTGGCTTCATATTAGTATTGAGTACATTGGATATTTGCTTTTCCATTCTTGTGATACTTTAGTAAGAAGAATGTGTTTCAACTCCATCCAGGTTAATACAAGAGATGTGAAGTCACCATCTTTTTATAGGTGAATAGTATTCCATGGTATGTGTACACCACAGTTTGTGAATCCATTCCTGAATTGATGGGCATTTAGGTCGTTTCCACCTCTTGGCGATTGTAAATTGAGCTGCAATAAACAATCTAGTGCATATGTCCTTATGATAAAACGATTTTTTCTTCTGGGTAGATGCCTAGTAGTGGGATTGCAGGGTCAAATGGGAGATCTAATTTGAGTTCTTTGAGGATTCTCCATACTTCTTTCCAAAGAGGCTATATTAGTTTGCAGTCCCACCAACAGTGTAAAAGTGTTTCCCTCTCTCCACGTCTGCACCACTGTCTGCAACATTGGGATTTTGTGATGTGGGCTAATCTTACTGGGGTTAGGAGATATCTCAGGATGGTTTTGATTTGCATTTCTCTGATGATTAGCAAGATAAGCAATTTTTCATGTTTGTTAGCCATTCGTCTGTCTTTTCAGAGAAGGCTCTATTCCTGTCTACCCAGTGATAGATGGGGTTGTTTGCTCTCTTTTTGTTGACTAATTTGAATTCTCTATAGACCCTAGTTATCATGCCTGTGTCAGATTCATAATATGCAAGTATCTTTTCTCATTCTGAAGGTTGCCTGTTTGCTTTGATTGTTGTGCTCTTAGTTGTGCAGAAACTTGTCAGTTTAAGTCCCACTTGTTAATTTTTGTTGCAATTGCCACAGAAGACTTCTTCATAAAATCTTTCCCCAGGCCAACATCTTCAAGAGTTTTCTCCACACTTTCTTCTAGGATTTTAATCATTTCCTGCCTTAGATTTAAATCTTTTATCCATCTTGAATCAATTTTTTTAAGTCATGAACGGTGCGGGTCAAGTTTCAATCTTTTACATGTGGCTATCCAGCTATCCCAGCACCATTTATTGAACAGGGATTCTTTTCCGTCCTGGTATCCTTCTGATTAAAAAAAGGCTTCAGGTGGCTGTGCGCTGTGGCTCATGTCTGTAATCCTAGCACTCTGGGAGGCTGCAGCTGCAGGATTGCTTGAGTTCAGGAATTTTGCAAGACCCCATCTTTACTAAAAACACAAAAATTAGCTGAGTGTGGTAGTGGGCATCTATAGTCCCAGCTGCTACTCGGGAGACTGAGGCCAGAGGGTAGTTTGAACCCAGGAGTTTGAGGTTGCTGTTAGCTAGGCTGACACCACGACACTCTAGCCTAGGCAACAGAGTGAGACTGTCTCCAAAAAAAAAAAAATTTCAGGTCATTCCCTTCTCATATGCTTCAGATGGTTTCTTAGTGAGCAGGACTTAAAACCCCTAAATAGAAATATATTGTCTGAATAAAGGTTGTAGAGAGATGTAGGAGGAGAGATGTAGGTGTGGATGATAAAAACAACCATTGTGTTCCTAAAACAATCCAGAAACCTCCTGTAATCATCTTTCCTCCTCCCCTCCATCATCTTTTCCTGCTGTAACACAGGCTCCTACACTGTCTTTATACTAGCCACATGCACCCCATTAGACTTCCCTGTCCTTTCCTATAGCGGAGTCACTAAGTAACAAAAGGAGGGAAACTCGGAGCCTAACTAAACACCACTCCCCTGACTATCCCATAGTGCCCGGCTATTTTTTTTTTTTTAAGGCAGAGTCTCACTCCGTCGCCCTTGGTAGAGTGCCTTAGTATCATAGCTCACAGCAACTTCAAACTCTTGAGCTCAAGTGACCCTCTTTTTTTTTTTTGAGACAGTCTCAAGCTGTCACCCTGAGTAGAGTGCAGTGGCATCATAGCTCACAGCAACCTCCAACTCTTGGGCTCAAATGATCCTCTTGCCTCCGTTTTTCAATTTTTAGTAGAGACAGGGTCTTGCTTTTTACTCAGGCTGGTTTTTAGATCTTGAGCTCAAGCAATCCACCCGCCTCTGCCTCCCAGAGTGCTAGGATTACAGGCGTGAGTCACCGCACCCGACTCAAGTGATCGTCTTCTTCTTCTCCTCCTCCTTCTTCTTCTTCTTCTTTTTTTTTTTTTTTTTTTTGAGACAGAGCCTCAAGCTATTGCCCTGGCTAGAGTGCCCTGGCATCACGGTTCACAGCAACCTCTAACTCCTGGACTTAAGGGATTCTCTTGCTTCAGCCTCCCAAGTAGCTGGGACTACAGGCACCCGCTGTAATGCCTGGCTATTTTTTGGTTGTAGTTGTCATTGTTTGGCATGCCTGGGCCGGATTCGAACCCGCCAGCTCTGGTGTATGTGGTTGAGCTACAAGCGCCACCTCAAGTGATCTTATCTCAGCCTCCTGAGTAGCTGGGACTACAGGCACCCACCACAATGCCCAGCTAGTTGTTTGTTTGTTTGTTTTCCTATTTTTAGTAGTGAAGTGGTCTAGCTCTTTCTCAGGCTAGTCTCAAACTCCTGAGCTCAAGCAATCCACCCACCATGGCCTCCCAGAGTGCTAGGATTACAGGTGTGAACCACTATGCCCCACGAGTTCTTTAGCAGAGTATTCTACATCGCAATGTGCTCGAGGCAGCAGTTCTCAACCTGTGGATCGCGACCCTCAAGAACTGTATTATAGGGCTGCGGCATTAGGAAGGTTGAGAACCACTGTCTTGAGGAATGTTTACTAACACATTAAAAACAACCACCAGGTGGGCGGCGTCTGTGGTTCAGTGGGTAAAGCGCCAGACCCATATACCGAGGGTCGCGTGTTCAAACCCAGCCCCGGCCAAACTGCAACAACAACAGAAAAAAATAGCTAGGCATTGTGGTGGGCGCCTGTTGTCCCAGCTACTTAGTAGGCTGAGGCAGGAAAGGTCACTTGAGCCAGGAGTTTGAGGTTGCATGTGAGCTATGACACCACAGCACTCTACCTAGGGCAGCAGAGTAAGACTCTGTCTCAAAAAAAAAAAAAAAAAAAGGAAGAAAGAAAAGGAAGGAAGGAAGGGAGGGAAGGAAGGAGTGCCTGTGGCTCAGTGAGTAGGGCACTAGCCCCATATACCAAAGGTGGTGGGTTCAAACCCGGCTCCAGCCAAACTGCAACAAAAAAGAAAATAGCCAGGCATTGTGGCAGGCGCCTGTAGTCCCAGCTACTCGGGAGGCTGAGGCAGGAGAGTTGCCTAAGCCCAGGAGTTGGAAGTTGCTGTGAGCTGTGTGACGCCACAGCACTCTACCGAGGGCGATAAAGTGAGACTCTGTCTCTACAAAAAAAAAAAAAAAAGAAAAGAAAAGAAAAAGAAAAAGAAAGAAAGCGAAAATAGAGATCAGGATAGGAGGATGGGATCAAGAAAGGCTTCAAGGAGAGGTAGGGCCTGAGCTTTGCAGGTGGGATTTTATTATTTTTATTATTATTTTATTGGAGACAAAGTCTCACTATGTCATCATTGGTAGAGTGATGTGACGTCACAGCTCACAGCAACCTCCAACTCCAGGGCTTAAGCGATTCTCTTGCCTCAGCCTCCCAAGTAGCTGGGACTACAGG
>CAUYRH010067343.1:0-27263 GCA_963574655.1 Perodicticus potto | reverse complement strand
GACTTCACTGTCAAAAGTCATCATCTGGACCCCATTATTGGCAGCATACTTAATTTGAGACACTTATTTACAAGGATTTGCATAGATAATCCTCTCTGGAGGCACCCTGAGACTTTGCACCAATTGTATTTCAGTCTTGCTAGCACAGTCAATGGCAGCGAGGGTCTTCACAATGGCTCTACTGTCATTACATTTGATTGCATAAAAGGGAGGGACGCAAGGAAGAAGAGGAAACTTCATTGATTTTTTGATCCAGAATGTCCTTGGCAGTCAAACTCTTCATTACTAATGTTATTCATGGTTTCTTGATGTTTCTTTGAAAAACTAAGACACCGAATTTAAAGAAATGCTTCCAGCTTCTCACAAAGGCAATTCTCCAGGAATTCTGAATCCCACTGCGTGTGTCTTCCCAATTACAGTGGAAACGTTCTTAGAGCATCTGGGCGCCGCAGGCCAGCCCCATGGAGAAGCCGGAAAGCCGGAGCCGCAAGAGCACTCGGCCGCCACACCCTGCAGCACCTGGCTCCCGCCTGCAGGAGATGCTGGCCCCAGGCGGTGCCAGAGGCCGTGGCAGCGACTTCAGGGACTGACCTCTACATTTTCAATGTCAATAGAAAATGGGTTATGGAAGAGCTGTATGTCCTGTTCATGGAGATGAAGCTCTTTAAATCTAATTTGGAACTCCTTTTGCAACTTTTCCAGTGAATCCACACGTTTTGTTTAGGAATGCAACCAATGGTTTTTCTGCTAACAGATTTTGCGGCCCGGGATGAGTCTGCTGCTAAACAGGACAGGCAGTGGAGGCAAAAACACACGGCGGGCCGGATAAACGTCCTCAGCGGGCTGCAGTTTGAGGACCCCTGCCCTAACTTCTGATGAGTGTAAATGAGTGTGGGAGAGGACAAAAGAGGCAGCAAATCCATTTCATATGTCAAACAATAAGCATCCTACAGATGACACCATAGTCCCTAACTCCCAGATAAATTAAAATTATAATAATAATGAGGGAAGAAAAAGTAAATACATTTTTATTACCTGCATTCTTTGCAACTTAGAGCTTCCGCCAAAAATACTATCAATTATGATAAATTATGGAAAGTCATACAAGATTAGTCAAAAATCTTTCAGCTTTTCTCCAACGCCTCATCGAGGCTTTTGTTAAGTATACTAATTTAAATCCTGAAACAATAGATGGGAAGAAGTTCTCATAACTTATTTCTTTAACCAAAATTATTCTGACATCAAACTTAAGCTAAAGCTCTTGGAGCACAGACCCCTAACACCCCAGGCCGTGATCTTAGACATAGCCTTTAAGATTTACATGGGATGAGATGATGTTTTCTAAAGGAAAATAAAATCTCTAACCCAAAATTATCAAATGCTAGCTCAAAGCATTACAAACATTGTCACTAAGGCCATCATTCCTAACCTGCCTAAGTCATCAGGAGCCAAAGGCTGCTTCATAACTCAACCACCTGGACCATGCTACAAATGCAGTGAAGAAGATCACTGGGTACAACGTTGCCCCAATCCTAGGCCCCAACCAGGGCCATACCCTCTCTGCAAAGAAAGAGTCACTGACTGCCACTTAGCCCAGAAAGGACATGGAGCCAGCCAACCTGCAGCACCTATAGCAGAGTTATTGGAGTTTATCTATTCTGAAGACTGATGAGACCCTGGCTTCTCTCACCCAACGAAGATCACCTCTGAGGAGCCAAGAGTAACCCTGATGGTAGGATGATTGCCTTCTTATTAGACACAGAAGCTAACTTCTTAGCTCTTAACGAGTTCAGTGGTTCTACCTCCCTGTCGCCCACCTCTATTGTTGGAGTAAAAGGTTTTTCCCACTGTCCACGTCAAACTCCTTTTTTACACTGCATAATTGGCAATTTCTCATTTATACTTTCCTTTTCAATGTTGCCTTCCTATCCAGTTCCCCTTCTGGAACGTGACATACTTTCCAAATTAAGTACCACCCTCACTTTTAATTTTAAATTAATAGATACTGACTTATCTCCTTCTGTATCACTCTGCCTCGTCCTTTCCCAAGCCATCAAAGACCCATCACCCTAGCCCATTCCACCAGAGCAAGTAAATCCTAAGGTTTGAAATACTAAAAACCCCTCAATTGCCTCCTGCTCTCCAATTCTTGTTAACCTACACCCTAATTGCCAAAACTGGTTTACCTTCACATAGACTGACCCTATTTCTCAGACTTCTTCCCAACTTACTTAGACTGTATTCCCCCAGGGATTTAGTAACAACCCCCACTTTTTTAGCCAAACATCACAAGACCTCCATTCTATGATCCCTCTCCTTCAACCTTAGTTCAGTATGTTGATAACCTCCTAGTCTGTAATTCCACCTTACATGACTCTAAGCAAAACATCTGTTCCCTCCTTAATTTCTTTACAGATAGGAAATATCGAGTCTCTCCCTCAAAGATTCAATTATTCCAACAAGAAGTCACTTACCTTAGTGTCCTTCTGTCCCCAGGCTTGAAAGCTATTACCACAGATTAAAAAAAGCCTTCTTTGCAACTTTCCCCTACCCACCACAAAACAAGAACTCCTCTCCTTTTAAGATTAGCTACATACCTCAGAGCATGGATTCCCAACTTTTCTCTCCTAGCTGCTCCTTTATATAATACCACTAGAGGTGACCCTCGCAAATGTCTCCTAGCCTCCATTTCCACTTCTTTTAAATCTCTACAGTATGCTTTATTAGAAGCTCCAGCCCTCCACCTTTCTGATCTTTCTCACCACTTCCTCCTATATGTTACAGAAAACCGTGGGTTTGCTCTCGATGTACTTGAACATCAGCTAGGCCCCACCTTTGCTCCAATTGCCTGTCTCTCAAAACAATTAGATCACACTGTTCAAGGTTGAGCCCCTTGTCTCAAGGCGTTAGCCTCAGTTGAACTAATAGCATTAACCAGAGCCTTCACGCTAGCATGAGATAAGTCTCTCACTACAAGCGAACTGACTGTGTAGCACGTACAGCTGCTCTCCAACACTCATCTCCTGACACCCCATCCTACTTTCTGCTTGTTTCTGCTCCTATTGCTGCTACAGTAAAAGAAACAATCAACCTTCCACTCATGACCTCCTCATCTATCTCCACAGTTGTTTCACCCCAATCTCAAACTTTACTACAATTCCTCAAAGCTTTCTTTCCTCTCTCACAAATAGATTCAGAGTTTCTAAATCAACTTATATCATCCTATACAATCTACCAGCACTCCAACCCAAAAACAAAGTCTCACATCCCAAACTTTACAACTCACCAGGCTAGAGAACTTCTTCCTAAAACAGACTGACAACTTAATTTCACACACATGCCTAAAATCAAACATTATAAATACCTTCTCAAGTTGAATTAAAGCCTTTCCTATTACAAACAAGAGGGCTACTACTATTACCTTTATCATACTCAAAAACATTATTCCCCACTTTAAAATCCTGTGTACTTTACAGTCCAACGATAAACCTAAATTCACCTCCACCATGTCTCAAACCTTAGCCAAAGCCTTAAGTATCCCACGATAATCCTCAATCTTCAGGAAAAGTTGAAAAATCTAACAAATCCCTAAAATCTACCTTAACCAAACTTTCACTCAAACTTCATTTAGACTGAATCACTCTTCTACCTCTGGCACTTCCATGCCTACTCCCCTGCCAAAAAAAGCCTCTGATCTCTCTCCTTTTAAGTTGTGGTTTTTCTTTGTTAATGAATATGAAATCATTACTAACAAAATTTGATCACTCCAAAAAAGCCTCATACTCAAAAAAAAACGACATGAATCAGAGTCATCAGACTTCAAAACCCACTCTGAGTTACACTTCTACCTTTCCTCACACCTATAATTGTCATCTCCATGCATAACTCGTTTTACTCAAACTCAACTCTCAAAGTTGTCTCAATAGATAACTACTCAGTTGGTACTCCAACCTACAACAGAAAGAAAAAACTGTTCTTTGTAAATGGACTACACTCTACTCCAGGCCTAAGACTTTCCTAAACACCACTTCTAAACAGCCATTGCTAACAGGACAGTTTAAAAGCAAAAACTTACATCCTCCCAACAAAAAAAAATCATAATCACCCTCTAATTGGCCAATTAAAACTATATGCCCCTCTCAGCAGGAAGAAGCTACAGAAGAGAGAACTCCACATCCCCATCTCAAGGCCAACCCTCTAATTTTAACATATCAAGAAAGGAGGAATATTAGGTAATTGCCTCAGAAAAGCCCCTCCTTTCCAAGCACAGGGAGTTGCTTACTAAACATCTCCTTATCTTCCAGTGGCAAAACTTACCTTATCTCCCTGTCCTAATTACCTGCTGAAAATTTCAAACTTATGGCCTGCCCCTAACGGCTCTTCCCACCAGAACAGTAACTCCTTATTGACTATTCTACCATCCTGTCACCTCCCCTGACTGAACCTATATAAGGTGTGCTTGTCTTTTACTCTCTCTCTTTCTCTCTCCCCTCTATTCTGTCACCCCCCTCTTTCTCTCTCCTCTCTCTCTCTCTCTTCTCTCCTCCTTAGAGCTGCTCTGCAGCATCCCCCTCCAATAAAGACCTTTCATACAAGCCTAGGGGGTCTGTGAGATCTCTGCCAGTAGAGTACCGCCCTTTCATTTAGAGGTGGGGGGAATACAGAGGGAAGTGCTGGGGATGTATATGTCAGTTATGCAACTCCACTGGAAGGAAATGGAAGAGAGTCATTACAAGAAAACAAGAAAGGAGACACTTAGAAAACAGAAAATACTTAAAACTAAACATACTCACTTGAATATCTTTGCAATTTATGAGTAACGATTTGTGTCTATTTACAACCCCACTGCAGTGTTCCAGTTGTCTGTTGCTGAGGGATAAACACATCCACCCTTATGTTCAGTGAGTCAGATACTGATTCTGTGAGTCAGATACTCAAAAAGGGCACAATGGAAGCTCAGCTGCTATGATTTAAATAGCTGAGCGACAATATTTGGGGACTGGAATTATTTGGAGGTTTTCCATTCATTCTGGCACCCAGGCAAGGATGACTGGAAGGTTGGCATCAGCTGGGATTATGGACCAGTGCCCCTAAACACCGCAGGACTTCTTCCTGTAGCTTGGGCTTCTCAGAATGTGGCATGTCAGTTCTGAGGCAAAGCCTGTCCAGAGGGAACTGGTAGAGAGTGAATTAGCATTCTGGAGATCAAGGTGAACGTTTCATGGGTTCTTCTGACCTTGTCTCAGAAATCAAAGTCAGGAAGCATCATTCTCTCTTCATTCCATTGATGAAACAGTACCCTGATTTAAAGGAAGAAGACATTACCTCGGAATTGGCCCCAAATTTGAGGCTGTGCTTTAAAGATGCCACATACAGATAACAACAGGGGAAAAAAGTGTGTTTTCTTATGAAATAGAAGCAGTGTTAGTGGGTCTTTTCAAAGAAGCTACTAAAATTTGCATAGAACTTATTTTTGACATTAATCATGAAATTCTATAACAGCGAACACACAATATTCTAAAATACATCACCTTGACATTTGATAAAAGCACAGTACAGTAAGGTCACTCTGACTTTCTCCCCACTCTTCTCCTTTGAAGCAGGTCATGAAATGGAGTTTAGGAAGAATTTTCTGACCTTCACTTGAAGCAGGACGTAAGACCTTCATTCAAGAGTTGCCTTTCTGATACCCACAGGGAAAGAACATTATCACCTCTGAAGATCCCTGGACACAGAAGAGAATCTGAACAAACAGGCCCTCACTAAACTAGCCATGGCTTATTAACCATTAGACTACCTTTCCTAATCCTGCTTCCTTAT
Organism: Perodicticus potto; assembly: GCA_963574655.1. Taxonomy (NCBI): domain Eukaryota; kingdom Metazoa; phylum Chordata; class Mammalia; order Primates; family Lorisidae; genus Perodicticus; species Perodicticus potto. Next base: position 21,443 of record CAUYRH010067343.1, on the reverse strand, counting down.
AGCTGTCCACTCTTTATTAAACCTAAGCATGAAAATACATAGATTCCCCTGTTCCTCTGGGTCTTTCTTGAGTTTCTGTGTTATGTAAAACTTACCTTAAATAAATTTCTGTACCTTTCTTTTATTAAGTTGTTTTTTGTTCTAGGGTCCTCAGCCATGAACCTAACAATGGGTGAAGCAAAGATTTTTCCCCACTACAATAGTCAATATCACAAGACGGGTAATAGACACAGTGACATTAGCAACCCTGAAATAATAAAAACACTAAATCAACAATTAAAAGCCATTTTCAAATTCAAAATTATTCCATTAGGAGCTCAAGAGGTTCTTATTAAAAACATTAAAACATTCATATTTCTTAGAAATGAATGAAAAGGCAACTAACTGGTCCTCTAATGCAAAAATCCTACAGATTAAAATGGACTTAATTCATTTTCCAGATGTTTCAAATGTCAGTGTTTGCCATCATATTTAGTTTAAATTTTTCTTTATACTTAGATATTTGGGGTTACGAAGTAAGGTACAGAAATTGGTTGATTCCTGAGACAGCCCATCACTATATGTTCTGTGCAGGCATGAGAGATGAGAACAACCTAAGCCTTTGCAACTGAGACAGGTACAGAGTTTTTTCCATGGATGGCCATTATGTTTGTGCTTTAGGAACCTCGGCAGCAATCGTACTTTAGCTGCAGGTTCCATGATCCATAGCTCTGGCTCCATGAAACCCCTTTCCTGTGTCACCACTGTTTGAACCCCCTCTACAGTATACATCTGTTAACAATTCCCTCTCAAAGAGCATCTATTGCCAGGAGACTCAAGCCTTCAATATGTTGATTTATCATTGTCAGATATGTGGGGTTTTATTACTTTCATTTGAATATCGCATTTAAGGTGCTTTTGTGATTACAGATGTTTTACATATAAATTGCTTTATATTAGAAAAAAGTTTTTTTTTCCTTTGGTTTTAAGGAAACTTCACATTCATATATTTTACATTTTAATATCTTCTGCATTGCTGAGCACTTGTGAATTGCTTTCTGTTGGTAATGGCAGTCTGTATGAGCAATAGCGTTCTGTGGCTGACTGTTGCTGCTTCAAGGAGAAAATCCAATGTGGGTACATTTTTTTCTTTTCTAGGGAGCAGAAATGTATTAATTACTATCAAAAGCCTTGATTGTTATTTTACTCCAAAAAGAGACAGAATAGCTCACTACAAAAAATAACTTCCCACTTCCTCACCTTTATAAACCAGGGAACTTATCAGTCAAGTTTCCACTTTTCTGTCCCCTGTTTCTTATAGTCTTGAGAGAATTGGGAAGTCTTAGGTACTGTACTGTATAGTCTTTGAAATAATAGCACCATCTACTGACTGATTCTGAATTCATTGATTAAGGAAATGATGGCAGGGTTGGAGGTGTTCTAAGTCATTTAATATGTGATTTCAAGCAAATAGTAGATAAATGAAAAATGGGAAAATTCTCACCTGAAATAAAATAGCAAGACTAATCACATATGGAGGTAGTCACAGAAAATAAACATGAATTGCTGTTTTTTTTTTTTTTTAAATTAAGAAATACTCTAAGAAGAGCAGAGAGAGGGAAGGAGTGAGGGGAGTGGGGTCTTGGTGTGTGCCACACCTTTTTGGAGCAAAACATGATTGTAAGAGGGACTTTACCCAACAAATGCAATCAGAGTAACATGGTTTCTTGTACCCTCAATGAATCCCCAACAATAAAAAAAGAAAAGAAAAGAAAAGAAAAAAAAAAAGAAAGACTATAAGATTCTACTTAAAATTTATTGATGAGATAATGTCCTTATTATCATCATTATTATTTTAGTTTTCCAGTGTCAACTTATTTTATATTTGTTTAGATGGAGGTAAGTGGTACAAGATATAACTCAAAGAGAAAATAACTTGAAGAAACCCAGATGTCCCAGCCATGCATTATGAGGTAAGCATAAATGCTCCACTTTCGCATGGTGAGCCAGCTGGCTATCAGGGAACACCTTGCATAGTGGGAGTGGCTTATAGCCCTGTCTGAGCTCTGTCCTCAAGTCCTTCTCCCAAAGGAGTAATGCTATTTCATTAAAAAAATCTAACTCTGGATAAATGATCATTGAAAGTATGTCTCAGGGCTCTCATAATAATAAGCCACTAGCTATTTGAAGAACATAGAGGGGAATTCAGGACATCCTCCAATCCTTCTTGCTGCGTTCTTTCAATGAGCAAGAGGTTAGTTGTAATTCGGCCTCAAACACAGTCATTTGCTTAACCTCATATCTCCCAGAGAACTGTCTTGCCTCCTACATACTTTCCCTGGTGCACATTGCTCATTCTTCCTGTGGAACTGACAGTAAGTTATTCTATATACAGAAGGATTTTTATGCTCTCTGTCCAGCTTATTATCTCTTTTCTAAATCATTTCAGAAGGTTTATTTTCTTTCTGGCCTCTGCTCCTTTTCTCCCTTATCTATTCTATTTCAACTTAAAGAAAGGCTGATGTGAAACAGCTTATTTTTAAAAATTTTTAAAAGTCTCTATTTTTAAGTAAACAATAGCCTTTTCATACAACAAATACTTGAAGAAAAAATATATTCTTATGACTATTTTTTTTTTACTGTGCACAATTTCTTTGAGATGCTAAGAAATGTAGTAAGAAATAAACAATGGAATCGTTAAAATGTCAACTATGATCATTTACTTATTTACTAGATAATTATTAACTCTTGTATACCTGCCAAAATACATGAAACTGAACCCCAGCCTTCAGAGGAGGTCAATCAAGCGAATCCTTCCTTATTCTTTTTTTTTTTTTTAAGACAAATGGCAACTTATTTATTTGGCTTATCATACATAAATAATAATGGAACTTATTACAACAGCTTACCAAGCCAGGCATGGTGACTCACTCCTGTAATCCTAGCCCTCTGGGAGGCCAAGGCAGGTGGATCCTTATCCTTTTGTCTTTTTAAAAAGCGACTTTATTATCTGTTCATCTCCATTGTAGAAGCTAGATACTAGCTAACTACTCAGTTTTCTACTTAAGTCTAGTATTGTTTTAGTTATTATTACAACTATAGTATGTAGAATAATGTTTTAAAATATTAAATTGTTTTTTTTTCCACAGGGCAAAAACCATTGCTTTACTTATGCTGATAATGAAATTCCTTTCTGTTAGCTTTTTACATGTTACAGATGGACTGGTGGCATCCTTGAAATCAAAATAGAAATATTTCATGTCTTAAGAATGGCAATTGTAGAACACTTGAAAAATAAGAGCTTAAAATTGTTAAATCATATAGCAATAGCAGCAATGTTATCTCTTGAATACATAATACTTTAATATTTCTCCTTTGTCCTTTGTTAAACAATTGGGACAGGTAGATGGGTGATATATTTCTGGGACTTTGGAAAATTGTGAGATGTTCAAGGTCACATAGCAAATAAAAGTTAGATCTTGACTCAAACCTCTGTTTCTATTTCTTATTCCGGCACCCTAGACAACATAAAGTCTTTAACTGGTACTATTTATTAATGTGGTTGATAAAATCTGTCATTAAAATCCACAGTTCTCTTCCAGAGTTGTCCTCAAATTCATTAATGACCTAGACAGAACTGTTAACATGAGCTTCCATTTTATTTTATCATTCCTTGTTTCGCTTGTATTTTTCTTTAGCAGAAGAATTTTTAAATATTTTTCAATGGAGTTTTATGCACATTGCATTTTTATACAAATACAATAAATGAAGCTTCCTTTGAGTATAGCACATTTTTTGAGATACTTACAAGTATGTTAACTTACTCAACTTCCTAAACAAATACTGGCTTCACCCTTCTCACATATTTGAGCTCCCACCTTCCTACCCATCTGTCCAAGATCATCTGCCCTAATTACCTTGTTCTTGTCTAGGTAAATATTCGTTACAACTGAAAGTACATATAATTGCCCTTTGAATTCCATTAGGAGGGTCTCAATTTTTACTTGTGTGCTCTTTATCTTTCCAATACTGCCCTACATATCTTTGGAATATATTTAATGAAGCTGAGGGAGAGAAAGAGAGACTTCAAAATTCTTGGCATGATCATCTTCCTCTAGGAATTGGGAACCTGTCAGGCACAACAGTAAATATGGATAAGGTATGCAAAGAATGAGAGGGATTTCTGTCTTTAGGTTTCATCCTCCTCCCCAAACTACTCTTAGTTCTTTTAGAAGAAAGAATATGTTGGTACTGCAAAAATGACATTATAATGCAATTCCTTCTTGTTAGCACTAGTGTGATTCTTTTGATACTTGCATATAAAAGTCTCCCAACATGTTTTTACTATAATGAATGGAAATGTATTCCCACAAAACCCTTTTAACTTTCTACTTAATGGGGAGATTCAAAAGGAAAGTAAAAAACTGAAAAAGAGAAGAAACAGTAAACTAACACTGAAGGTATAAGGTACACAGCTTGTTAAGTGTGTAACAGATTTAGGTTATGTCCCTGAAATAATTCAAATGCTCTGACTATAATGACTACTCATCTTTGGTTTTTTTCTTTATGTATTTTTGCTATGTTTGAGAAAATATTTGAGACATATAAAAGCTAGAGTATAAATAACAAAATATTGGCAAGAAGAAAGAAGAGGCAAGAGTCACAAATGGGGGAACATATAAATGAAAGTAGGTAGTTATTGTAAGGAAAAATAGAAGAAGGTAGTTATTGATACCTTTTGTTGAGGTTGAGAAGATGGAAGGGGTAGCAGAGAACCAAATCGATGTATTCAGATTCTGTAGGCCAATTATGATCATTGGCTCTTAAGATAGATTCTACATTTACTCATAGCTAGAACAAAGTAATATAGCTATTATTACCATATCTCAGAGCTATACTCTTCTTTAGTTGATCAAAACTCCATTATGACACTAAGCTATAAAAACAATAACATGATACCTTAGTACCATGTGTCTCCTGAAATTAATATGTTAATATGACCATATTTGAAAATAGGTTTAATAGGAGAATTAAGGTTAAAGCCAGTCATTAGGGTGGGTCTCCAATCTAATAGGACCAATATTCTTATGAGAAGAGGAAGAGATACTAGGAGTGTGCATGTAGTGGAGTGTCATGTAAGGACTAAGTGAGAAGGTGGCCATCTGCAAACTAGGAAAAGAGGCTTACCAGAAATAACCTTTGCCAGCACCTTCATCTTTGACTTCCAATCTCAAATATATGAGAAAACATATTGCTATTGTTTAAGCTAGCCAGTCTCTGATATTCCATTATAGCAGCCATGTCAGACTAATCCACTCAGAGAAAGCAATGTCAGGTAAATGAATTCTCAATTATCATTTATACAGACCATGCAGTAATATTTTTCACATGGCAGATTACTGGGATTTGTCTACAAAAGCTGAGAATAATACATTAATATGCCATATGTAGGAGACAATTGTATATGAATTAAAGCAAATATAATTCCATCTAACATTTTTTTCTGGGCCAACTTCATCTAAGGGAGGCATTTAAAGAAAAAAGGCAAAAGATGCTGGAGCATAGCCTCCAGATAGAGAGATGGATTTAAAAATGTAAATTTTCTTGATTCAGCTTTCAAAACATAGAAAATATTTTGTTTCTAGGTCATTTTAAATGACATTTGTTACTTGATAACTCTATACTTTTTGAGGAACTGTCAAGCTGTTTTCCAAAGTGGCCATACCATTTTATATTCCTGTATGAGGGTTCCAGTTTTTATTCCACTGTTAAGCAAGAAAATGGAAACATATGTCCACACAAAAGTTTTGTACATTAGTGTTCATAGCAGCATCATTCACAATAGCCAAAAAGTGAGAACAACTTAATGATGCCTATCAGCTGATAAATGGATAAACCAGCTGTAGCATGTCCATGCAATGAAATGTTATTTATCAATATAAATAAATTTAAATCTTTTATCCAGTGAAAGTTAATTTTTCTCAGTGGTGAAAGGTGTGGCTTCAGTTCTGGTGGCTATCCAGTTCTCCCAGCACTATTTATTAAATAGAGATTCTTTCCCCCAGTGCATGTTTTGTTTGGTTTATCAAAGATCAGATGGCAATATTTGGCTAAGCATTTCCACATAGAACTGGAATTAGACAAGGGTGCCCACTGTCACCACTGCTATTCAATGTAGTGCTGGAAAGTCCTAGCCATTGCATTCAGGCAAGAGAAAGAGACAAAGGGTATTCAAATGAGGACAGAGGAAGTCAAACTCTCACTCTTTGTGGATGACATGATCTTATAATTGGAAACCCCCAGAGACTCAACTGCAAAGCTATTAGAAGTGATCAAGAAATAGTAATAATGTCTGGGGATACAAAATCAGTATTCACAAATCAGTAGCCTTCATATATGCCAATAACAGTTAAGCAGAGAATAAAATCAAAGACACGATACCTTTTACAGTAGGTCCAAAGAAAATGAAATACTTAGGAATGTATCTAACAAAGGATGTGAAGGATCTCTGTAGAGAGAACTATAAAACCTTGAGAAAAGAAATAGGAAAAGACGTTAACAATTGGAAGAACATGCCATGCTCGTGGCTGGGAAGAATCAACATTGTTAAGATGTCCTTACTACCCAAAGTGATCTGCAGATTTGATGCAATCCCCATCAAAGCACCAATGTCATGCATTGAAGAACTTGAAAAAATAGCATTTCATTTCATATGGAACCAGAAAAACCCCGAAGACCCAATAAAATTTTAAGAAATAAAAACAAATCTGAAGGCTACGTGTCATCAGACTTCAGGTTATACTATAAATCTAAGAAGAGACACCAGGAAAGGGGCTTCAAGGGGAATGGAAGGAAAACCTGCTCTGTGGAACAAGAAAGTCAGGAGGGCCAGTAGGAGCAATTACCACTCAAACAATAGAAAAGGGCAATAATGCCTGGAGGTGCAAAGAAATCAATGAAAGACAGAGGAAGGGGTATTTATACTCCCACATTGCCCTTGGGTGTGTCTCTCTCACTTCACTCCTTCATGAGAGGGACCCACTTCTGTTTGGAAGTGCTCTAAACTTCCTTTTTGTTCTTCCTAAATAAAATCTCTTTCTTACCCTGAAACTCATGCAGGTTACTTTTGCTTCTATCCACTCCAACTGGAGTCTGTGCAGCTCCAGTTTTATTTTCAGTTTCCAATCACTTCTGCTTTTGGTTACCGCCATGCCTCAGTTCAACTTTCTAGCTCAAGAGTTAGAAACACGTCAACTGGGTTCAGGGACCTGGGGCTCCAACCCCCAACAAAGTCTATAGTGATGAAAACAACAAGGTACTGGCATGAAAATAAAGATATAAATCTATGGAACAGGAAAGAGAACCTAGAGATGAACCCAGCCATATATCACCACATCTCCCCAGCTCTTCTAATATACTCACCTCTACCCACTTTAACCTTATTCTCAAATTCATTCTATATCCAACTGAAATAAACAATGGTGACCTCAAAAACATTGTCGTTTGCTCCTTCTACATGACTAAATATCTACCCTTTTCAACTCTGTATTACCACAGTCTTGCTGAAGGCACCTAGATCCCTCAAACAACCTACAAGCTTCTTGAGGTCTACTTGGGCTTTCATGGAGATTGAGCCCTCTGTGTATTAAATTTCTTTCTCTTGCTTTTTCTTCCTTTTTTCTCCTTCTTTTCACTGATAAAGTTTATTTATCTTCTAACATATATTTGCAGGGGATCATCTCTCAGCAGTTTGTATTGGTGAGACAAGCTGTGACATTATATTGATTCTATCAATATGTTTCCCTTCAGGTCATTTGCCTAGAACCAAAGAAAGGATTTTGTATGTATAATCTCATTCCCTTTAATTATGTTGTAGGAGATGTTTTCTAACTTTGTAACTATTACCTGTGTGTAGTATATCCTGTAATGTTGTTGAAGAACAGGAAATATTTGTTGAGCATGAACATACAACAATAGCTTCTGTATGAATAATAATTGGAATTATTCATAATTTAATAATAGCAGTTAACAACTCTTTATTAGGCATTAGGCTAAGTTCATTATACCTATCAACTAATTTAGACCTGAAAAGCAAGTACTCATTATCTCACTTTATACATGCAGAAACAGTTGCTCTCACTGGAGTAGATGATAAAATGATAGAATTGACATTTAAATGGGACCTTTCTTACTCCTAATTCTATATTACCCTCTGATCTGAAGGAACTGAGCCTACAAGAGGAGGGCAATAAATACATTTCCAAGCCTTTGCATTTAAGATGTGTGGAACTCTTTATTGTATAAAATGTTGGCAACTTTTAATTTTCCCCAAGGAGTAGTCTGAAAGTGTTTCGTTCCCCTCCACTGCTCTTTTTCTTTGAGAGCTTGAAGTTTCTGTTTACAAGCTAAGCATTTCCACCTATACGTCCCCATGGCTGTGACATTAGTCTTGGTTGACTGTAGCTCATTTTATGCAGCTTTGCTGCAGAGATGGTTCATCTTCTCAACATATTTAAGGTCATTGACATAGTACATTTTCATCAATCTCAAGTTATGTAGTTCTTAATTTTAAAAAAGAGAGAAAATTACCAGTACACTAGTAGAGATCAATAAAAGTAATCCTCTCATGAGACCAAATAATTAAAATATCTCCCATGAACCCATTACTTATTGTTAAGGAATAAATTAACTGTATTTTACATGTAAAATTTAAGTAAGTCCTTTATTCTTTATCATATTTAGGTCATGATTATCTTTTTCTTAATTTTGGGGGGTCTTTGGCAGGGTGGCTTTGTTTCTACATTTGTTTTTGGATGAAAATACTTATTTCTGATGTTTGTATATATATTTCCTTCACAGGATTATGTTTCACACTTTTTATCTGTTTATTCTTATTTCTACTACATTCTATAAGCAAGGTCACTATCAGATCAATTATGGATACATATGCTTCTTCCCCAAATCCTCTGAATTCTCAGTTCTCTGGGAGGAAGGTACACAATTCTTATCCTTGGGCCAGCTTTCCTATACTTGAGTGTGGGAATATCTACTTTTGGCTGTCTCAGTGATCAGGAAGGGTCAGTGCAAAATAATAATGTGAGGCATCATGTTCAAAACTCAGGGGGGAAAGGTGCTACTAAAGATACTAAAAAATTAATCTTCCTATCCTCTGTGGTCTCTCAATATGTTATGTTGCTTTTAATTTGCTATGTAATGTTCTAAATAAAAAAAAATAATTTAAATTATTAGCAAGAATTTCATTGTTTTTAACATCATTTGGTGCCAGTTTTAAATGCAAAAATGAGCATATTCTTATATGTGAGATTGTCTAAATTACACAATTTATATCTTATAGGTCATAGATGCTTATGTATTTCACTCTTACTTAAACAGTGGAAATGTTGCACAAAATTAACTCAATTAACTTCTTGCTGTGTGTATGTAATAAAGTAATGTTCTCTACTTTCCACCTACTGATGTGCAAGTAAAAACTGAAAGGAAAAGCAACTATATTTTGCCTATCTTTCACTTTCTTTTTATATTATCATTTTCAGTGTAAGTGGTTGGCTAAATGGATAGGATTCCTTGGTATTCATGTTCTCTAGGACACCATTGCCTTCTTTCTGTGTTTGAAACAAGTTCTTGTTCAAATGACACATGTGGCCTCTCAAAGCTGTCAGGCATACAGGAAATCGCACTTAATTTGTACTCTGCATGTCCACACAATGCATATTACCACACAATGCATGTCCACTGGAATTCTGTGCTCAGGCGACATCAGATCTACCATATTCAAATGTGGTAACAAAGAACATTCATACCGTGTGTGTCTCCTCTGTCTGTGTGCATACCCATTCCCATGCTTCACTTACAAAACCCAAGATCAAATACGAAAGTATCAAGAATTTGAATTTGGGCACAGCAGAGCATTAAGCTAAGTGTGGGGCCCTTCTGAGTTCAGGCATGAATGCCCTCCAGGAAGCCAGTCCTGCCTCCTGGCTCCAGAGGCAAACTCTTGCTGGTTACTTCTGTATCTATGGCTGTTGTGACATAAACTGCATGTTATTTCATTTGGCTGTTAAGACAGTCTTTTGTAAGATCATCTTTAACCCAAATGATATCTTTGTGAAACTCAAAATGTACCCCCTTTCCTAGGAAGAACATATGTTCATGATTGGGCGATTGCTGAACTCATTCCCCATTGAAAGCTGTGGTTATATATAGACTTCTTCGAAGGACAGACATGTGGTGTGCGCTCTTATACATCAAATATGAAATTTTTTCACTGCTCATGAACTGTTAAAGCCAAGAATTAGCATAAAGCTGATATTACTGCTGAGGCTGGGACTCTAACATACTGAATTTTCTTTCATAGAGACTTCTTCTCTTGTAAGACATCCACTTTCATTGTCCTTGGTCTTTGTAACCTATAAACAAGATATCTCTGGTGTTGCTGTAAAGAAATATCTGACACTGATACTGGGTAATCTGTGAAGGAGAAAGTTTATTTTGGCTCCTGGCTTTGCAGGCTGTACAAGAAACATGATACCAGCATCTGTTTCAGGAGAGGGCTTCAGGGAGCTTCCAATCAAGGCAGAAAGTGAAGAGAGAGCATGTGTGTCATCTGATGAGAGCAGGAGCGAGAGAGAGCTTCCTTCCCTACCGCCCAGTGGTGTCTTTCTTTGAGTATTTTGGACCACTTCAGAACAGGTAAGATGCTTAAACAGGTGTGCTACCAGGGGCATTCATAATATGCTTTTCATTTACAACTTAATGCCTTTCACGTCAGAGCTCTTTTTAACATGTCAGGCTCTTTTTAACAATCAGATCTCATGAGACTAAGAGAACTCATTTATTACTGAGGGGAGGGAAGGATCAGCCCCCATGACAAAATCATCTCCCACTAAGCCCTACCTCTAAAATGGGGGATCAAATTTCAACATCATACTTGGGAGAGACAAACTTCTAAGCTGTATCATCTCCTAGTGCTGTTATAATCACTTGACTATACTGGCCCTAAAGCCCTCCAGAACTCAGCTACCACAATTCCTATGTCCTGTTCTTCCCACTGGTGTAGAACTAGTGCAGAAGACTTTCTGCTGTTAGCACTGATGGTCTGCTGAGTGCCTCTTGGAGCTGTCCTAGTTTTTGCCCAACTGCTGTGGACTTTCTCTTTGCATCTGAGTTGGCATGCTGGCACCATTACAGCCATTACATTGCTGACTCCAACTTCAATGCATTATAGAGTATGACCTGTCCTTCTCTCTGTAAAAGGAAAATTCAGAGACAAAAATCATTTAGAAAAGGAAAGGAAAAGTTTAATTGAAGAAATTAGAGAGAGAATCAGACACTTAAAAAACTGGCTTACCAAATAAAGAAAATGGCATGCATTTATAAGAAATAAATTCCAAGGTTATCAAGTGTACCTGACTGTGTCTATGATGGAAAAACATCCCATTATTATCATATTCAGAAAGGTCATGTCATATCTTTAGGCATTGGGATACAAAATTCAAGGATAAAATTATTTTTACTAAGAAGTTCAAGCTCAAGATTTTATTTATTAGGATGACTAGAAAGAATGATTCTGTTCTTGCTTGTTCATCTCAGGGGACAAAATACTTTCTTCCCCCCAAATCTGTGAAGTTAAATGCATAAGAATGTTCAAAGCATGGTAAACTATCCACTATTTCTTCCCTACCTCCCAGGGGTGTCTTTCTTTGAGTAAATTTGGACCACTTCAGAACAGGTAAGATGCTTAAACAGGTGTGCTACCAGGGGCATTCATAATATGTCTTTTGTTTAGAACTTAATGCCTTTCACGTCAGAGTCCAGACCCTTTATACAATCTTGGGAAGACACAACCATGCTTTTTGTCATGCAGGAACTACCCTGTTCAAGAGTCTCACAGAATGAAGCCTATGGCCCCTGAGCCAAGGAGGTTAAGAGCCAGCGTGGGCAGTGTCCCTTACCTTCTTTCTAGCAGAAACATATTTCTTATTATTATAGAGGTGAGCTTTTACTAATAAGACCCATTATTATTTGTTTTTCCTCAGAAGCATAAATGTCATGTCAATGGGCACACAAGAAACCTGGTGGTTGGTCTTGACCTTACATATTCTTGAGTCTGTAAACACACCACACCTCAATAATGTTGAGCAGCCATGATCACTAAATTTCAGCAAATCCTGAAGTCCTTTTGGTCATAAAACCCTACAATTTAGACTTTTTGAGTTGTAGAATAGTAAAATTTTGTCCCTAAATACTTCAACATTGTCTCCCTAAAGTAAAGATATTCTGTACATTACCAGGATACCCTTGTAACATCCACGGCATTTAACATTTATGTCATAATATGGTAAAATATTAAGTCCATATTGAAATTTTCCTAATTGATCTAAAAATGTCCCTTATGGTGCTTTATAAAAATTTAAAATCCAATCACAGACCACAGGTTTTGTTTGTTTTTCATGTCTATTTAATCTCCTTTAATCCAGAACATTCCCAGTAATATTTTGTTTATGTTTTGTCCCTCATGACACTGACATTTTAAAGAAATTAATGTATTTGTTGTTTTGTACAATCTTCTCCCTATATTAGTGTATTTTAGTGTCTTTCCATATATTAGTGTATCAATTCCAAACTGGAATTATAGGAATTTTATATTCTGTTACCATATTTGTTATTGATTAGGTCTCTTGCCCCATTTTTTTAATATTTTAGAATTTTTCTAACAATTCTTAAATGTTTACTTTCACATATGAACTTTAGAATCTAATTTTCTACTTCCAGGAAAAAGAAATCTTGTAGTAATTTTTTTTTGAGATCATATTAATGTTATATATTGACTTGGAAATATTGGCATACAAACTAGGCTTTTAATTATTAAATTAGTGTCAGAAGTTCCCTTAATGTTCCAAACAGGTAAGACTTTTCCCTAGCTAGTTCAGAGTTCATGTGTTTACTACTGATCAAATGCAAAATAAGATATTAATTATGAAATCTTTCTGTCATTAGGCTTACAAAAGTTGAGAAAAATGTATAATGAACCTCTAGAACTCATCACCCAGCTTCAAAAATTATCTGCAATAATTTCTTCTCTACTCATAGCCTCTTTCCCATGAGCCCATATTATTTTACTTCCTGGTGTTATAAAGACATTTTTTCCCACATAGCTATACACATGAGATCTAGCTTTGCTAAAATTTCATTACCTCTTCAAAAATCCTCAAATACTTAATCTTTTTAATTTAAATCATTGTCATAGTAGTCAAAATTAAAAGTATAAAACAATGCATTGAATTAAATTAAAAAGTAAATGATCCATTGAACAGACAATTCTTTCCACATGTAAACTAGAATGTCTAGATATTAGGGTAGGTTACATGGGTAACTGGTTGTTTCAAATCCTTTCCAGGAATAAAATGAAACACCAGTTGTAACAGATGGTCGTAAGAGAAGATCACCACCTATAAATATGACTATGTTCTTCTTTGGGAAATGTCTTTTAATCATAGGATCCTGATAGTGAAGCTCAGACTTTTTAAGAAAACCATTGACATCTATCTGAATTCTTCCATGTAAGCCAAACTAATTGTCCTATTACCACTTAATACTGAACTCTGTGATACTCATTGTCCCCAGAAAAACATTAAAAGGCCTCCTGACCTCTACTTCCCTTTTAAGCCTATTTCATGTTACTGTCTCCCCACACAGGAGGTTCAGCTGCCCTGAACTGCCCACCATGCCCCAAAGGTGTTGGTGCCTCTTGGCTCTAGACGTGTATACTCCTGTTTGCTCTCCTTTCTTTCACTTCTCCCATTTTATTTAGTGACAGTTTCTCAAACAAATGCATAGATTAACAGTACTCCTCTTGCAAATCACTTGACCCCCATATTCTGATTTGGTACACTTTCCGAGTGTCATTATTTTCTATATCTTCACATATTTTCTTCCTCTGTAGACTAGGAGCTCATTAAAGAAAGGAGCTATATGTCAATAATCTTTTTATTACATCTGATAAGTAAATTCTCATTATAAAATAGAAGCTTATAAAGATGTGTTAATTAATGCTATAGTGAAAATTATTTTTCTATATAGAAGTATTATTCAGAGACCATGGATTATTCAGAGAATGTGGGTTTTTATTCATGGTCAGCCAATAATGAATTGTATGGTATACAAATCCCTGTGTGAGGTGTGTGCGTGTGTGTGTGCATGTGTTTGAGAGTTCTTAAGTAAGACTCAAAAAATCAGTCGTGCATAACTTACAAAATCAGTAAGAGTTGAATATATTGAAAAATACAAAGGTAAGAATTTTTTTAAATAGCAAAGCAATGGTATTAACCTAAAACTGGAAATTCTGACCCATTATATTACAAGGAACAGGCACATTACCTAATATACATAAGTTTTCACTATGTACTAGTTCACATCCCTCATATATCACCCAGAGCTAAGATAATATATTAACATTTAGGGAGGGATACATTTAACTTTTAATTATCACTCTGTGTCTACAAAGCTCTGCTACAATGAGCACATTTATAGGAAGACCTTTCAATGATAAAACTGGAGAGGTCTCTTTCTGATATAAATTAGCACAAATAAAGAACATTGAGTTTTAAAGATATTTGAATAATTACCTAATATGCCTACAGATATACAAATTGCTTTTTGGTAAAAGTACTATTTATTTATTTATTTATTTCAGCTTGGCAGGTTTCTTTTGGAAAAGCATGATATTTTATGTATGTAGTTTTACTCTGTAGCTGGAGAAATAAGTGGAGCACTGTCCTGCTTGATGATACACTTCTCCTCCTGCTCAAACAAATGTATATCAAAATGAAAGTAAGTGGAGAGATTACTGCTTTTTAGATTACTGTCTATTATCAATAAGCAGAGAGTTTCAAGTGCGCTAGCTAATGTGATTTCTTTGCCATTAAGGATAATTTATTGTCTATTGTATGAATGGTTGTCACATCTTTATACAATGAGTCAGATAATTCTTTGCACAATATTTAGTACCTCTGTAAAAAATGAGATTTGAAGTATATTGAACAAAGGACTACCTCTTTAACGTTTCTTCTCAGATAATATGCATGTTACTTGAGCATTTGATACAAATATAATCTGATAATGTCTTCATGTGGCAGACTGCCCAGTAAGTTATTTACATGTGGCTACCATCTTGTCAATTAATCATGCATAAAGAAAGCTACATGAATTTATGACTCTGAAATGACTAAACTGGTCATACCACCATTACTTTCAAAGTAGGTCCAACAAATCAAAGTATTCAATTCACCCACAGCTTTTCTCTCAATGAGGAAAGTCAGTGAAGTGTGTTAGCTGTCTATGTAGGAGATGGAGTCAAGGCAAGAGAACTACATAGGCAGTATAGGGAGGAAGAGCTTGGCAGCACCATCCAGTTAACCCTTGGTAAAATGGTCCCAGACAAGGGGAGGCAATAGTCAGGGAGATTAAGAACGAGTGATGGATTATTGTCCAAGAAAACTGACTAGGAATGCAGAGATCCTAGCACATAACATCTGTCACCAGACTGAATTTCTGGGTTACAGTTTTGAGGATTATCAAGAGCAAGGCAAACCACAGACTTAAAGAAGCTGACAGGACACCATCATGGTATGGATCTATGAATACAAAAGACAAGTTTTTGAATAAATTAGCAGTCAAAGGAACAGAGCTGGAACTTCATACATCTCGAGGTAAATAATCAAAATATAAAATTCAAAGCACACATTTTGAACTAACTCATGCTTGATTAGGGAAGGAATTTTCCCAAGAGCCTGGGTTTAGATGAATAAGCAGAGATGGAAAAATCAGAAAAATACAAGGAGCAAGATCTGCACAATGCTGGAAGTATACCATCAGAGATCTGCTGATAAATGTTTAACATCCAGCTCCTAATGTTGAGGGTGAAGAGTGGGGTTAAAATAGGCCTGATTTGGAAGATTTGCTAATTTTTTAGTGTAAATATTACCATAATGGCCAATTTTAAGTTGCTATTATCATTTTGCTCTTTTCACTTCTGAAAATTTTAACAATTGGCCTTTGTGAACCAGTAAAAACTGTTTCTATTTTTTCATGTGATTTTGGATATTTGTTTGTCTTCATTTGAAAAAATGTCTGTTCATGTCCTTTGCCCACTTTTTAAATGACATTGTTTCTTGTTCAGTTGTTTGAGTTTCTTGTAGATATCTAGATAATAGTTCTTTGTCAAGATGTATAGTTTGTGAATATTCCTTCCTGTTCTGTAGGTTGTTTGTTTACTCATTGATTATTTCTCTTGCTGTGTGAAACCTTTTAAGTTTAAGTCACATTTGTTTAATAGGCCTGATCTGGAACATTTGTTGCATTTGTTCTTAAGGTTTTAGTCATAAATTCTTTACCTTGGCTAATCTCCCGAAAAGTTTTTCCTGGATTTTCTTCTAAAATGTTTGTACCTGTAGGTCTTAGATTTTAGTTTTTAATCCATCTTGGGATAATTCTTGTGTATGGTGAGAGATAAGGGTACACTTCATTCTTTTGCATATGCTTATTACATGTTGCCAGCACCATTTGTTAAGTAGAATATCCATTTCCCATCAAGTTTTTGTCTGCATGATTGAAGATCAGTTGGTTGAATGTATATGTCTTTGTTTCTGGGTTTTTCATTCTGTTCCATTGATTCGTGTATGTGTTTACTAGTACCATGCTGTTTGATTACTACGACCTTGTGGTGTAACTTGAAATCAGGTAATGGAATGCCTCTGGCTTTTTTCTTTTTACTGAGGATTGCTTTGGCTTTTGGGATCTTCTTTGATTGTTTTTTCTTTTAATTCTATGAAAAATGACATTAGTACTATTTTTTTGACATTAGTACTTTTTTAGGAATGGTATTAAATCTGTAGATTTCTTTGGGTAGTATAATCACTTTAATGATACTGATTCTTCCAATCCATATGCATTGGATATTTTTCCATTTTTTTGTGTCATTTCTAATTTCTTTTGTCTGTGGCTTTTATTGTCCCTTGTATCTTTTACCTCCTTGGTTAAATATATTGTATGTATATATATGTGTGTGTGTGTGTGTGTGTGTGTGTATGTGTCTATTTATCTATCATAGCTAATGTAAATGGGATTGACTTCTGAATTTCATTCTCAGCTTGATTATTATTTGTGTATGTAAATATTAATGAATTTTGTGCATTGACTTTGTATTCTGAAACTTTATTGAATTTGTTTATCAATCTAGTAATCTTTGGTGGAATCTTTAGGGTTTTTTAGGATCATATGGTTGGCATACAGGTAGTTTGACTTCTTCTTCTTGCCTGATTGTTCAACATCACTAATCATCAGAGAAATACAAATTAAAATCACAAACAGATAACTATCTTACTATAATGAAAATGGCCGTTAATAAAATGTAAAGAAAATAATAAATGTTGGCATGGGAGCAGAGAAGAGAGAATGCTTATACTCTGTCAGTGAGAATGTAAATTAGTACAACCTGTATTGAAAACATTATGGCAATTTCTCAAGCAACTAGAAAGAGATCTTCCATTCAATCCAGTAGTCATATTGCTAGGTATCTACCCAGTTAAAGCAGTCATAGCTTGTTGATATGTTTATGGAAGTACTATTCTCAATAGCAAACACATGGAACAAAAAATCCATGTGTCCATCAACCAATGATTGGATAAAGAAAATGTGGTATACACACACACACACACATATATATGCACCATGGAATACTAACTCAGCCATAAAAAGGAATAAAATATTTTACAGCAAATTGGATGGAATTGGAGATGATTATTCTAAGTGAAGTAACACAGAAGATTAAATACTACATGTTCTCACTTATAAGTGGGAGATAAAAAGTAAGAGTATGAATGAGATGAGGGATTAAAAACTTACCTGTTAGGCACAATGTATACTATCTAGGTGATGGATACACTGAAAGCCCAGACTTCATTACTATAAATTATATTTATGTATCACAATTTTACTTGTGTCCCTTAAAATCTATACAAATGAATTAAAAAAATTGTCAGTACATTAATTACTCTTACCATAAATGAGACTATATCATAGCAGAAGTTATGAAACAACTTTCTTTTTTTTAAAGAGACAGATTCTCACTTTGTCACCTTTGGTAGAGTGCCATGATGTTACAGCTCACAGCAACCTCCAGCTCTTCGGCTTAGGCAATTCTCTTGCCTCAGCCTCCTGAGTAGCTGGAACAAGTGGTGCCTGCCACAACACCTGGCTAAGAATTGATGAAACAACTTATCTGAATATTTTTGATAATAAAATCATCAATTTTTTTTTTCAGAGACAGAATCTCACTTTATCGCCCTCTGTAGAGTGCTGTAGCATCACAGCTCATAGCTCACAGCAACCTCCAACTTTTGGGCTTAGGTGATTCTCTTGCCTCAGCCTCCTGAGTAGCTGTGACTACAGGCACCCACCACAATGTCCAGCTATTTTTTGTTGCAGTTTGGCAGGGGTCGGGTTTGAACCTGCCACCTTCGGTATATGGGGCCGGTGCCCTACCCACTGAGCCACAGGTGCCACTCAATAAAATTATCAATTTTTAAAATCAATATTGGTTTTTAATATTTATTTTATCATTCTGAAAATATTTACAGAGTACTGTCTATGTATCATAGCTTGTGCTGAGCATTGCTCAAAGTCTTTTGAGGTACATGAACATTTATTCTGGAAAGTCATTGGCTACATTGGATGTGAAACATAAACAATCCCTGAATTATTATTTTTAGTTAAGAAAAAAATTTTTTTTATTGTTTGGGATTCATTGAAGGTACAAAGAATTAGGTTACACTGATTGCATTTGTTAAGTAACATCTTTTTTATAATTGTGTCCTGCCCCCAAAAGATGTGCCATACATTGTGACCCCCCATCCTCCACTTTCCTCCCTTTCCCTAATCCCTCATTTCCCTACCCCCATTCTGTATTAGATCATCTACTGCCTTCATATTAGAATTGAGTGCATTGGATTTTTGCTTCTCCATTCTTGTGATGCTTTACTAAGAAGAATGCATTCCAATTCAATCCAGGTTAATAGGAAAGATGTAAAGTCTCCATTTTTTTTTAATGGCTGAATAGTAGTCCATGGTATACATATACCACAGCTTATTAATCCAGTCCTGGGTTGGTGGGCATTTATATTGTTTCCATATTTTGATGATTGCAACTTGAGCTGTGTTGAGGATTTTTATTGTTTCATACCTTAAATTTAATTCTTTTATCCATCTTGAATCAACTCTGGTAAGTGGTGAAAGGTGCAGGTCCAGCTTCAGTCTTTCATACGTGCTTATCCACTTCTCCCAGCACTGTTATTGAGTAGGGTTTCTTTTCCCCAGTGTGTATTCTTGTTTGGTTTATCAAAGTTCAGGTGGCTTAAAATGTTAGTTTCAACTCATGGTTTTCTATTTGGTTTTATATGTCTATGTTGTTATTTTGTGCCAATACCATGCTGTTTTGATCACTATGGCCTTGGAGTATAGCCTAAAGTCCAGTAGGGTGGTCCCTGGCTTTGTTTCTATTACTAAGAATTGCCTTGACTATATGGGTTTTTTTTTTTTTTTTTTGTGGTTCCAGAAAAAACGAATAATTATTTTTCCAAATCTTGGAAGTAGGATGTTGATATTTTAATGGGGTTTGCATTAAATTTGTAGATTGCTTTGGGTAGAATAGACATTTTAACAACGTTGATTCTTCCCCACCAAGAGCATGGTATATTCTTCCATTTTTTAGTGTCTTCTGCAATTTCTTTTCTTAGGGTTTCATAATTCTTTTTGAAACACCTTTCACCTCTTTTGTTAGGTATATTCCTAAGTATTTCATTTTCTCAGAAGCTACTCTGAAGGGAATTGTGTCCTTGATTAGCTTTTCATCTTGGTTGTTATTGGCATATACAAAGGATACTGATTTGTGGACATTGATTTTATATCCTGAGACATTACTGTTTTTTTTTTTTTTTTTTTTATCACATCCAGGAGTCTTGTGGTTGAGTCTTTGGAGTTCACCAAGTATAAGATCATATCATCAGCAAAGAGCAAGAGTTTGACCTCCTCTACTCCCATTCGAATGCCCTTTATTCCTTCTCTTGCCTGATTATATTGGCTAGAACTTCCACCACTATTTTAAATAGCAGTGACAATAGATGACATCCTTTTCTGGTTCCAGTTCTGTGTGGAAAACCTTCGGTTTTACTCCATTCAGTATAATATTAGCTGTGGGTTTGTTGTGAATGGTTTCAATTAGATTAAGAAATGTGCCACCTACACCTATATCCTTCAAAAAGATGTTGAATTTTATTGAATGTTTTTTATGCATCTATTGAGAGGATCATATGGTCTTTGTTTTTGCTTTTGTGGATGTGGTGAATTACATTTATGGACTTGTGTATGTTAAACCAGCCTTGCATCCCTGGTGTGAAACCTACTTGATCATGACAAATGATTTTTTAAAAATGTGTAGCTGTAATCTATTGGCTAGGATTTTATTGAGAATTATTGCATCTATATTCATTAATGAAATTGGTCTGAAGTTGTCCATTTTTATTTATTTATTTATTTATTTATTTATTTATTTATTTTAGAGACAGAGTCTCATTTTGTAGCACTTGGTAGAGTGCTGTGGCATCATAGCTCACAGTAACCTCAAACTCCTGGGCTCAAGTGATTCTCTTGCCTCCCGAGTAGCTGGGACTACAGGCACCTGCCACAATGCCCAGCTATTTTAGAGATGAGGTCTTGCTCTGGCTCAGAATGGTCTCGAACCTGTGAGCACAGGCAATCTACCTGCCTTAGCCTTCCAGAGTGCTAGGATTACAGGCATGAGCCACTGCACCTGGCCTGAAGTTCTCCTTTTCCACTGGGTCTTTTCTTGGTTTGGTATCAAGGTGATGATTGCTGCATAGAATGTGTTGGGGAAGATTCCTTGCTTCTCGGTTTTTTGAAATAATTTCTCTCACTTCTTTTTTTTTTAAATTAAATCATAGCTGTGTACATTAGTGCAATCATGGGAAACAATGTGCTGGTTTCATGTACAATCTGAAATATTTTCATCAAACTGTTTAACATAGCCTTCATGGCATTTTCTTAGTTATTGTATGAAGACATTTGTATTCTGCATTTAGGAAGTTTCACCTGTACCCCTCTGAGATGCGCTGTAGGTGTGGTCCCCACTAATTACCCTTCTTCCACCCATCCTTCCCTCTCCCCTCCCTTGCCACTTTCCCCATATTCTTGTGCTATAGTTGGGTTTATCCTTCATATGAAAGCTATAGATTAGCTTCATAGTAGGGCTGAGTACATTGGATACTTTTTCTTCCATTCTTGAGATACTTTGATAAGAAGAATATGTTCCAGCTCCATCCATGTAAACATGAAAGAGGTAAAGTCTCCATCTTTCTTTAAGGCTGCATAGT
>CAUYRH010067341.1:0-12057 GCA_963574655.1 Perodicticus potto | reverse complement strand
TCAATGTCTTTATATAGTGATTAAGAAAATGCTATGAGGGCTATCTCTCACAGTACGATCAAAATGTTTCTGATTGTATATGAAGCACATTCTGCCCTATGATTACACCAATGTACACAATTATGATTTAATAAAATTATTTAAAAGAAAAGAACACACTACACTGCTGGTGGGATTGCAAACTAATAAAGCCTTTTTGGGAAGAAGATTGGAGAATTCTGAAGGAACTAAAAGTAGACCTGCTGTTCAATCCTGTAATTCCTCTACTAGGTCTCTACCCAGGTGATCAAAAATCATTTTATAACAAAGACATTTGCACCTAAATGTTTATTGTAGCCCAATTCATAATTGCCAACTCATGGAAGCAACCCAGATGCTCATGAATGGATTACCAAATTTTGATATATGCATACCATGGAACACTATGCAGCCTTAAAAGGGATGGTGACTTTACATTTTTTACGTTTACCTGGATGGAACTGAAACGTTTTTAGCAAAGCAGATAATTACATATATATTGACTCTTTAAGGAAGCTGGCCTGATTCTTCCAAATGACTGCCAGTGGGGATGCTTTTATCAAGACAAGTCAAGGTCTTACTTTCTGTTTTTTGATATTTCTCTACACATAGCACATTCTATATCAAACATTAAATTAATCAAAATCTCAGATCATTTCTTCCCCTAAGTATGGTGAAGGCATCTTCACTTCCCCAAAATATTAAGACACAATGAAATAATCAGGAGAGAGGGGACATGGGGTAGAATACTGAGATGAGGATAGAATATACATGGAAGCCATCCTAAATAAGGCCTGGGAACAATTAACATGTAAGTGTCAGGAACATTTGTCTCCTAGAGCCTACTTATTTTGAAAGATCTTTAAATATAATTTTTAAATGTTTTTTTTTCAGACACCATCTATGAAATATTAATATATCTTTCAAGTTAATTATTAGACTTGAATCTAAAGTTATTTCTTAGAGTATCTGAGTATCTGAGAGCAGAAATTGAACTTCTGTGTGCTGTAGTTATGACGGTAGCAGGGCATGGCAAGACAGGTCTGAACATAAAAAGAATTATTATTTCACATTTTCTGAAGATCTCAGTGAGAGAACTCTCTTCTTAAATAGAATACTAATATTTTTCCTTTGATAGAAACCTTAATTTCAGGAAAATTCAGATTATTAAAACTCCCCTTCTTTTTTTGCTTAGATGTCTGTCTTGCCAGTGGCAATGTGGAAATTTGTTCTTCATCTCAGTTGAAGACATTATGCTGATCATTTTAGGTAAAAATGAGTTTCTCTGTCTTCTAAATAATATTTTTCCAGAGAAAAGCATGTAATAGTCTTATTAAAAATAATTTAAAATGTGAATAAACTGAGGTGAGTTTTTCTTAGCTGGCAGAGAAGAAATGTTAAACTGTTCGCACAAATAAAAGATGTTCTTTTATATATGGTAGAAAACCTTTTGAGCTCCAAAGTTTTGAACTGAGAGTCAAAAGTTGTAGAAATCCAGAATTCAGGCTCGGCGCCTGTGGCTCAATGGGCTAAGGCGCCAGCCATGTACACCTAAGCTGGCGGGTTCAAATCCAGCCCGGGCCTGCCAAACAACAATGACGGCTGCAACCAAAAAATGGCCGGGAGTTGTGGTGGTGGGCACCTGTAGTCCCAGCTACTTGGTAGGCAGAGGCAAGAGACTCGCTTGAGCCCAGGAATTGGAGGTTGCTGTGAGCTGTGATGCTATAGTACTCTATCCAGGATGACAGCTTGAGGCTCTGTCTCAAAAAAAAAAAAAAAGAAAGAAATCTGGAATTCACCCTAAATCCCCTATCTTCTTCACCCCAAACACCCAGTGTTCTAAGCTCTGCACCTTCTTCCTCTGTGCTGTGGTCAATCTATTCTGCTCTCTCCAACTCACACCAGAGTCTTACATCAGTACTGTATTTCCTCCTCTAACTTGCAAGTCTTATGACTGGTCCTCCTGACACCATTGCCCCCATACCACAGTCCAACTCTACAATTCTGTCCGTATGATCTATCTGAAATGAATCCTACCATGTTGCTCCCCGGCTTGAAAGCAGTTAGTGACTTCCACAGTGGCTTATTCATTCCACAGAGAATGAAGTTGGAACTTACTTAGCCATACCAGGGCCTCATGTATTTTTTTTCAACCATACTTTCCATCTCTCCATGTCAAAAGTAGTTGGCTATTGCTAGAATCCACCAGGCTGTTTTATACTCTCTATCTTTGCTCAGTCTGCTCTGATTATCCCCCCTGCCACTTGCCTTATACATGTTCATCTCTTAAACCAGTGATTTTTCAACCCGTGTATGGTGGCACACCAATGTGCCATGAGAGGATCTTAGGTGTGCTGCAAAAATTTTTAAAGATTATTAATTAACTTATTTTTGAGAGAAGTTCAAATACAGTTAAGTATGTACTTTTTTTTTTCACTCTTTTTAATCTGCCTGCTTTACCCACAGAGAATGGACTTCTTCCTCCTTCAGGTCTTCCCTAGATTCTGCAGAGACTTTTGGACATAGTATTTGTCATGTTTTGTTGCATTTGTTCACCCCCAGACTTAAATCTGGAATACTTAAGTACTTAACATGAATGTAATGCATGGAAAGGTATGGAACAGAGCCTTCTGCTTGCCAGAGGTAAGAATTTGAGAACCCATGTAGTGTGGGTTTTTAAGTTTCCTCACCTGTAAAATGATAGTCCATTGTTAACTCTTCTCATTGCACTAGAATAAAACCCTCCATATAGAGCCTGTTAGCACTAGCCTTAGACACAGCTATTCCTGCTTTCCTCTGTCAACTCACTTCAGGCCTCCTTCTCCCTCTTCCTCAATTCTGCAGAAGAACTTTCCCCTGATAACTTCCAGAATGTGCCAAGCTGTTTGCACTCCCCTTGGCCCCTGTCCACTCCCACACACACACTTTGCACTAACTGATTCCTCCGGATGGGAAGTGCTGCCCTACCCTTTGTAAGGCCACCTGCTTCTCATCGAATGCTACCTCTTGAGAGAAGCCAGGACTGACCCCTCTCTGAAACAGGTCCCCTAACATTATGCCTGATTATTTTTATTTTTATTTCACTTTATAGTATTCCTGTTTCTTTTTCTTTAAAGCTTCACACTCTGTACTTATTTTATGTATTTGTTTGCTTTTTTCTGATTATTTTCCCCACCGATGTCAACTGTAGGAGGGCAATGATCACACTGGCCTTGTTCATGTTTTCATTTCTCAGGGCCTCACATGTAGCAGGGACTTAATAAATATTTGTTGACTGATTTGATGTATAAGGTAATCTGAAAAGATAGCTTTAGGGGGTATTTCTGGTGCAAGTTGTGAATGACATTTATAAACCAGAAACAGGTCACCATGGTACTCAGCTTTGTAGTAGTAGTCTCATCATCCCCATAAGGCTAGGGAGAGAATGGACTAAGTGGAGGCTCCTCTGAACCATGTAACTAGAATCCAAATATGCTTCCCCCCCAGCACAGGGATATAAGAAGAGTAGACCAGGGCACTCACTATAGGCCTGACCTGGGAAATTGGGGGTGACTGCTTCAGTGGGTCCCAGGGTAGCAGTCCCTGGGCTGAGCCTGAGGAGCAGCCCAACTTCTGCTTGACCTTGACTCCATGCTCCAGGCCTAAACAGCCTGCTGCCTACTTGGCTATGCCTCTACCCTCCAAATTGGATCAGCCTGCCACCTGCAAGGCCCTGCTTCTGATTCTGATGCCCTGCTCAGAAGACCTGCATCTAGTTCCTCTCCAGTTCTGGCTCTGAGGCTTTCATGCCAGAGTCTAAGGCTTCACTCCTGTGGCCCCAGAGCTCCCACCATGCCCAGGATATTACCCCTGAGAGTCTAACACTGACCTGGACACCAAGATTCCACTCTTGAGTTCCCACCACTGTCACCAAGCTGGGAAAACTGCCCTAAGATCCAGTACTTCACTAGAACACCCATCCTTGAGCCACTATTATACCACAGCCTGGTTTGAGCAAATGGCTACAGCCTGGGAACCCATTACCACTGCCTAGATAGCTTCACTGAGCTGTCACTGTCACCTCTGTGGGGACACCCCAGGTAGAGCAATCCCCAAAATACAATGCCAGCCACCACAGAGAGAGTGTCACCCAGCTACTAACTTGAACTTCTGATAGCTATCTGGAGAACAACCCAACAACCAGCACAAATATCATCTAGTATAGGCTTGAACAGAGGAAATCACAGGTGAACAGGAGAGATCCAAATAACTATACTTCAGACTTTTTGTGCACATGCCCCTCCCATGCTGCATCAACATTCCAGAGTAGGAACAAAATCAGCATCTAAGGACCACCCCGTCTTCTAATTAAGCCGGAGAGTTCCTAGCAAAGATGCCTTGCATACCTGTTAGCCCTAAGACAAAGAAAGAGGTCTCAAGAATAAACCAGCAAAAAACCCTTGGCAATATGAAAACATAAAACAGTTTAACAACCCCAAGAGATCACAGTGGAGCTACAGTAGTTAAATTCCAATCACAAGGAAATTGCTGAAATGATAGAAATGGAATTCAGAATCTGGATGGCAAGTAAGATAAATGGAAATGAAGAGAAAGCTGAAAACCAACAAAAAGAAGCCAAAAAGTTTTTCAAGAAATTAGTGAAGAAGTCACTAAAGAGCCAGACAACATAAGAAAGGATATATTAAAACTAATAGAAATGAAATAATCATTTAGGGAATTTTAAAACACAGCAGATAGCTTCAGCAACAGACTAAACCAAGGAGAAGAAAGAACCTCAGAACATGGAGACAAGGGTTTTGAGATAACCTATACATTTCAAGAGGCAGAGAAGAGAATAAGAAAGGCTGAGCAATCACTTAGAGAGATGTGGGACTATGCAAAGTGAACTAACATATGAATTATAGGTGTCCCTGAGGGAGAGGGAGAAAGAGCTAAAAGCATTTAAAAAATCCTATTCAAGGGAATTATTGAGGGAAAATTCCTTGGTATCACCAGAGGTCCAGATATCCAAATAGAAGATGGTCATAGAAGACCAGGAAGATTCATAGTGAATATGACGTCTCTAAGACACACTGTGATCAATTTGGCCAAGTCAAAAGGAAGGAGAAAATTCCATAAGGAGCAAGATATTAGCATCAACTGATCTTCAAAGAACATATCAGGCTAATTACAGACTTCTTGTCAGAAACCTTATGCGTTATAAGCCAGAAGAGAGTGGAGTCCCACCTTTAATCTTCTGAGACAGAACAATTGTCAGCCTAGAATTTTGTATCTTGAAAAACTAAGTTTCACAATTGAGAAAATTAAGTTTTTTTTTTTCAAACAAGTAAACACTGAAGGAATTTGTAATGACTAGACCTTCTCTGTAGGAAACACTCAGAACTGCATAATACATGAATCAGTACATCTATAGATACCACCAGTGTAAAATCACCCAAGAAAGATAAAGGTCACAACTTTTATAAAACAATAGAAAAAGAAGAAAAACAAAACAATAAGGTACTACTGAATACAATAAACAGAATAGCAATCCACATCTCAATTCTGTCTCTCAATGAAAACAATTTAAACATAATGCTTGAAAGATGTAGTCTGGCTGAATGTACGACCAAATATTTTTTGTCTCCAGAAAAAACATCTAAACCACAGGGATACACACAGGATCAATATGAAAGGATGAAAAAAAAATTCCACATAATTGGAAACCAAAAGAGAGTACCCATTCTCATATCAGATGAAATTGATTTTAAATTGACAATGGTAAAGAAAGACAAAGAAAGTCATTATATAATGGTAAACAAGACATATCAATCTTAAATATATATGGACCTAACATGGCAGCTCCAAGATACATAAAACAACTTCTACTAGAACCAAGCAAGGAAATAAACTGTAGCATCACAATTGCTGGGGACTTCAACACCCAAGAGCTGTACATATCATCAAAGCAGAAAAAAAAAGAGACTAAACTGGTATCTTAAAATAAATGGATCTAATAGACATTTATAAAACATTTTGCCCTGAAGCTACTGAATATACATTCTTTACATCAGTGCAAAGGACATTTTCACTGCTGGAAAATTTCACTGTTAAGATAGATCATAACCTTAGCCAAAACATGTCTGAACAAACTTTAAAAAACTGAAATCATGCCATGTATCTTTTCAGAACATAGTGGAATAAAACTAGAAATCAATTCAAAGAGAAACACTCAATTCCCACACAAAATTATGGAAATTAAACAACCTGCTGCTGAAGATTATTGGGTCAATAATAAAATTAAGATAAAAATCAAGACTTCTCAAACTGATTGACACAGGAGGATACAAGCAATCAGAATCTATGGGACTCAGCAAATTCATTCCTAAGGGGAAAATTCATAGCCTTAAAGATTTACATCAAAAGGTCAGAAAGACCACAAATGAACAACCTAATATCACATCTTATGTAAAAAGAAAAGGAAGAGGATACCAAACAAAAAGCTATCAGAATAAAACAAGTAACAAAGGTCAGAGCAGAACTAAATGAAATGGAAAGCAAACAAGCAAAAAAGCATACAAAAGGTCAGAAAATGAAAGTTGGTTCTTTGAAAAGATAATCAAAATTGATAGACCTCTTCCAAGATTAACCAGGAATAGGAGAGAAGGGACACAAATATGTTCGATCAGAAGTAAAAAAGGAGATATTACAACTGATAGCTTAGAAATACAAAACATCATTAGTGAATACTATGACATCTCTACACACAAAAACCGGTAAATGCAGAGGAAAACGGTAAATTCCTGGAAACACACAGTCCTCCCAATACACAATCAGGAAGAAGGAGAATTCCTGAATAGACCAATAATTAATAGTGAGGTCAAAACAGTAGTATAAAGTCTTACACACACCCTGCAAACCTAGCCAAATTGGATTCACAGCCAAATTTTACCAGACCTACTAAGAACAGGTACCCATACCATAGAATTTATTTCATACCATTGAGAAAGAGAAAATCCTCCCCAAGTCATTCTAAGAACCAGTATCACCCTGATACCAAAGCCAGAAAAGGACACAATAAAAAAGAAAGCTATAGAGGGCAGAGCCTGTGGCTCAAAGGAGGAGGGTGCCAGCCCCCTATGCCAGAGGTGGTGAGTTCAAACTTAGCCCCAGCCAAAAACTACAAAAAAAAAAAAAAAAAAAGAAAGCTATAGACCAATATCCTTTATGAATATAGATGCAAAAATTCTCAATAAAATACTTTAAAACTGAATTGAATATGCATAAAAATAATCCACCCTGACCAAGTTGGCTTCATCCCAGGCATACAAGGATGGTTCAACATATGTAAATCAATTCATGTGATTCAATGCATAAACAGAAGCAAAAACAAACAAAGACCATTGGATGCAGAAAAAGCATTTGAAAAAATCCAGTCCTCTTTCAAGATAAAACTTAATAATAAACTAGGCAAAGATGGAACATACCTCAAAATTTTAACAGCAATATATGACAAAACTATAGTCAACATCAAAGCATTCCCCTTAAGAACAAGAACAAGATAGGGGTGTCCACTGTTACCACTTCTATTCACTGTATTGCTGGAAGTCTTAGCCAAAGCGATAATAATGTGTATCTAAATTGGGGAAAAGGAGATCAGACTGATGATATGATCTGGTGTCTAGAAAACTCCGAAGACTTCACAAAGAGACTCCTAGAATTGATAAATAAATTCAGCAAAGTATCAGGTTACAAAATCAATGCCTACAAATCAATAGCATTTCCATATACCAATAATGGCCAAGCTGAGAGTCAAATCAAAGACTCAATACTATTCTCAATAGTTACAAATAAAATGAAATGCTTAGGAAAATACTTAACAAAGGAGGTTAAATGCCACTTGAAACAATTTGGGATGAATTGGGGATCATTTTATTAAACAAAATATTGCAGGAATGGAAAAACAAATACCACATTTTCTTCCTAATAAATTGGAACTAACTGATAGGCACATAAGTACACAAAAATGAAAGTAATTGGAAATCAAGCAAGGAAGGTGGGGAAGGATGGAAGGAACAAAACCTATTTAAGGAGTACAATGAATATTATTTATGTGACTGGCACATTTATAGCCCTGACTGAAGCCATGTAACAAAACATTTGTATTATGATATTTTGAAATAATTTCCCCTTCATTTATATTTATTTGAAATCAGAATATCTGATTGGTTGTCATTAGTATTATGATTTTCTCCTTTTGAAGGGTGTAAAGTCTTTGCAAAATTTATTCCCATCATAAGCTAGACGGTACTTCACCTTCTTTATTCTGTTTTCAAAGAACTACAGACATAAAATTAAGTTTGCAAATTCATCCTGGAAATAATGGTACATACCTCAATGCTGAATATCACTATGATCACCTTTGAAGTTCTCCCCCATGAGAAGCTAAGCATTGATGCCAGTGCCTAGTCCAACTGTCAAAGCAATTTTGAAACTCTTTTTCTGGAATGGCCATCACAGCTGTCATTGTATTACCCTTGATGTCCTGAATGTCATCAAAATGTCTTCCTTTCACTATTTTCTTTATCTTCAGGTAAAAAACAGTCAGTGAAGGCAAGATTAGGTGAGTAGGGAGGATTGTGGGAAGCTGGGGGGACTCCCCCTGCTTTTGCTCCTGCTATGGCTGAGGTTTGACCTTCGCTGAGAAGAAACTGGCAGAAGCCAAAACAGGGAGTAAAAAGTCCAGATGCTCAGAACTAGAGATAAACAGCAAAGCAGTTTTAAGGTAAACAGCACAGCAGTTCCCAAGGAGTAAGAGAATGCCAAAGAGAACCTTAATTGACCTTTTTTCCCTGTGAGAATACAAAAGCATAGTGTCAAAATAAAGTGTTGTCTCAGTCTCAGTCTCAGTTGCAGACTGACTGAGTCCATTACCCTGTGTGTGTGTGTGTGTGTCTTTTTTCATCCCAGCGCCCCCTCCTCAGAACCTCGCTAGTGGATGGCGGGTCCATCAGAGGATGTTGTGATACAGTTATTTGTTTACTGGCCAAAAACTCTGTCATAGAGAGTGTTGTGTGAGCTGGGGAATTGTCATGATGCAAGAGCCATGAGTTGTAGGCAAAAATGTTCAGGTCATTTTTGTCTAACTTTTTCACACAACCTATTTAGTACTTCCAAATAGTAAACTTCATTAACTATTTTTCTAGTTGGTAAAAATTTATAATGAATACTCCCTCTAATATCAAAAAGCATTAATAACATCATTTGGACTCTTAATTTGTACTGATGAAACTTTTTTGGTCATGGAAAATTGGCTGACTTCCATTGTGCACTTTGATGTTTTATTTCAGGGTTGTATTGTTTTATCACCATTGACAACATGGCTCACAACATTGTCTTGCCTTTCCAAAAGGTCTTGGTAAACTTCTACTCTGCTTTTGTTCATCTGTGAGCTCCTTCAGAACCATTTTGCACACACCTTTCTCATACAAAGATTTTGAGTTAAGATTTTTCTGTTTCTCAATTAATGTTTACTTGATCTACTATGCTTCTCACAATCAGCTGATGGTTTTGATGCACAATTTGATGAATTTTTGCAATGTTTTTGTCAGTTCTGCTCATTACTGGAAACTCTGACCTCTCTTTTTCAGATGCTTTCTCTGTCCTTCAAAAAATGTTTAGTCTTGGGCGGCGCCTGTGGCTCATTAAGTAGGGTGCTGGCCCCATATACTAAAGGTGGTAGGTTCAAACCTGGCCTCTACCAAACTGCAAAAAACAGAAAAATAGCTGGGCATTGTGGCAGGCACCTGCAGTCCCAGCTACTTGGGAGGCTGAGGCAAGAGAATCCACTAAGCCCAGGAGATGGAGGTTGCTGTGAGCTGTGTGACACCACAGCACTCTACCTAGGGCGATAAAGTGAGACTCTGTCTCTACAAAAAAAAAATGTTTAGTTTATGTTTACACTGCTATTTTCTTTATGGGATTATCTCCATAAACTTGGAATAACATGTCTCTGATTTCACTTCCACACTTGCTAACTTGTTAAATGTTAGAAATTTAATGTTTGTTTCTTGCTCTAATTCAAGCTCGGACATTCTCATGAAAGCACACAAAAACACCCCACAACAATAATAAATGCTATTCAGCAAGATGCCAGCATAGATCAATATGAACACAACTGTGAGACACGAGTATACCAATGTTCTGAAACTCTATTGAATTGTTCGTACAGTGCTACAATGTTAAGTGCATGGTGGCAAGTTTGTGAACTTAAATGTCAGACCTTGTAGTCTCCTGATATAGTAAGCATGGTTTGGAAGGTAAGGTAAGAATAATTATATTTAATGCATGATTTATTAAACAGGCATATTATGTGTTTGTTTCCAGGCCAGTGCAATAAAGTGAATATAGCAATAAAGTGAATCACACAAGTATTTTGCTTTCTTGATTCATGGAAAGTTATGTTTACACTATAGTGTAGCCTATTGAATATATAATAGCACTATATCTAAAAAGTGTACTTGCCTTAATTAAAAATACTTAATTGCTAAAAATTGCTGAAGATCATTTGAATCTTCAGGGAATCATAATCTTTTTGCTGCTGGTGGATCTTGCCTTGATATTGATGGCTGCTGACTAATCAGACTGTTGGTTGCTGAAGTTTGGGGTAGCCATGGCAATTTCTTAAAATGAAACAACAATGAAGTTTTCCACATTGATTGGCTCTTCATTTCATGAAAAATTTCTCCATAGCATGCAGTACTATTTCATAGCATTTTACCCACTGTAGAGCTTGAAACATTGGAGTTGATACTCTTTTTTTTTTTTAAATTAAATCATAGCTGCGTACGTTAGTGCAATCTAGGGGTACAATGTGCTGGTTTCATGTGCAATCTGAAATGTTTGCATCAAACTGTTTAACATAGCCTTCATGGCATTTTCTTAGTTATTGTATGAAGACGTTTGTATTCTGCATTTAGTAAGTTTTGCCTGTACCCTTCTAAGATGCAACATAGGTGTGGCCCCACCAATTACCCTCCCTCACCCCAACCTCCCCTCTCCCCTCCCGGCCCTTGTTCCTTTCCCCATATACTTGTGCTATAGTTGGGTTATAGCCTTCATATGAAACCTTTAAATTAGCTTCAGAGTAGGGCTGAGTACATTGGATACTTTTTCTTTCATACTTGAGATACTTTGCTAAGAAAAATATGTTCCAGCTCCATCCATGTAAACATGAAAGAGGTAAAGTCTCCATGTTTCTTTAAGGCTGCATAGTATTCCATGGTATACAGTACCACAATTTATTAATCCTTTCATGGGTCTTGTTGGGTCTGTCCCGGTTTAGGGATAAAGGTGATGTTTGCTTCATAGAATGTGTTGGGTAGTATTCCTTCTTTTTCTATATTTTGGAAGAGGTTTAGTAATATAGGTACTAGTTCTTCTTTAAAGGTTTGGTAAAATTCTGACGTGAAGCCATCTGGTCCCAGGCTTTTCCTTTTAGGGAGATTTTGTATAGTTGATGCTATTTCAGAACTTGATATAGGCCTGTTCAACATTTCTACTATGTTCTGGCTAAGTCTTGGTAGGTGGCATTCTTCCAAGTATTGGTCAATTTCCTTCAGATTTTCATATTTCTGAGAGCAAAGTTTCTTGTAATATTTGTTAAGGAATTTTTGAATTTCTAAGGTGTCTGTTGTTATTTCATCGTTACCATTTCTGATTGTTGAATTTAGAGATTTTACTCTTTTTTTCCTGGCTAGGTTAGCCAAAGGTTTATCTATTTTATTGACCCTTTCAAAAAACCAACTTTTTGATTTATTGATCTGTTGTATAATTCTTTTGTTTTCAATTTCATTTAATTCTGCTCTAATTTTGGCTATTTCTTTTCTTCTGCTCAGTTTGGGGTTGGAATGTTCTTCCTTCTCCAGTTGCTTAAGATGTCCCATTAAGTTGTTAACTTCCTCACTTTCCGTTTTCTTGAGGAAGGCTTGCAGTACTATAAATTTCCCTCTTAGCGCTGCCTTTGCAGTATCCTAGAGGTTCTGATAATTTGTGTCTTCA
>CAUYRH010067340.1:0-80451 GCA_963574655.1 Perodicticus potto | reverse complement strand
GGCCTAGAGGAGGAGACGGGGAAAGACCAGGAGAGGAACAGAGAGAGCATCTCTCTCCCCACTTGAAATCTCTCCCTCTACCAGGAACTTTGGTGTTTTCTGTATTCTTTTCTGTAAATCAATTCTGTCTTACCACGGAGGCGTGGGGGGGGGGGAATAATGTAATGAAGAATAATAAAATACATATATTTACAGAAAAAAAAAGAAAAGAAAAGAAAGTACAGGGAAAACACTTGAAGAAATTGCCCTGGGCGAATATTTTATGAGGCAGACTCCCCCCCCCCAACCCCCACTCTGGGCAATTGAAGCAACACCAAAAACACATTACTGGGATCTGATCAAACTAAAAAGCTTCTGCACAGTTAAGAACATAGCAAGTAAAGCAAGCAGACAGCCCTCAGAATGAGAGAAGATATTAGCAGGTTATGTCTCTGACAAAGGTTTAATAACCAGAAACCATGGAGAACTCTAACGTATTAGCAAGAAAAGATCAAGTGATCCCATCTCAGGGTGGGCAAGGGACTTGAAGAGAAACTTCTCCGAAGAAGACAGGCGCACGGCCGACAGACTCATGAAGAAATGCTCATCATCCTTAATCATCAGAGAAATGCAAATCAAAACCACTTTGAGATATCATCTAACTACAGTAAGATTAGCCCACATCACAAAATCCAAAAACCAGAGATGTTGGCGTGGATGTGGAAAAAAAGGAATACTTCTACATTACTGATGGGAATGCAAACTAATATGTTCCTTTTGGAAAGATGTTTGGAGAACACTTAGGGATCTAAAAATAGACCTGCCATTTGATCCTTCAATTCCTCTAGTAGGTATATATCCAGAAAACCAAAAATCACTTTATAACAAAGATATTTGCACCCGAATGTTTATTGCAGCCCAATTCACGATTGCTAAGTCCTGGAAGAAGCCCAAGTGCCCATCAACTCATGAATAGATATTAATTTGTGGTATATGTACACTTCATGTTTACATGGATGGAGCTGGATATTCTTCTTAGCTAAGTATCTCAAGAATGGAAGAAAAATTATCCAACGTACTCAACCCTAGTATGAAACCAATTATAGCCCAAGAAGAAGGGGAAAGAGGAGAGGGAGGGCAGGGAAGAGGGGAGCATGGGTAGAGGGAGGGTAATTGGTGGGATCACACCTATGGTACATTTTACAAGGGTACATGTTAAATTCACTAAGTGTAGAGTATAAATGTCTTAACACAGTAAGAAAATGTGGTGAAGGCTATGTTAACCAGTTTGATGTAAATATTTCAAATGGTATATAAAAACCAGCACATTGTAAAAAACAAAAAAATTAGATAGAGTCATTAAATGCCTGGCACATAAAAATAAAATAAAATAAAATATAAATTATAAACCGTTCCCCAATACCTTGATCCTTTTTCAATAACTTCTCTCGCAGTGAATAGTGTCATCCTCCTTTTAGTTATGCATTCTAGAACTCCTGAGATAATCAGTAACAGTGTTCAATCCCTCAGCATCCAACCAACCAGCAGCATCACAACAGACACAAAAACAGCTAAAATTTGAGATCACACCATGTCATGTTTAAGTTGCCTTAATGTGGTTATCTCATTTAGTTATCACAACCATATGTGGTAGTTATCATCACCAAGTCCTGTTGTTTTTGCCTCCTAAGTCTTTGAATATTTTGAAGTCTTTTCTTCATCAATATTGTTGCTGCCTCCATCATCACCTCAGTCCAAAGGACCACGTCTCACTGGATACTGCAGTAATTGCCTCTTAGATCTGCCAGCAACCACTCAGAGTTCTCTAGTTCATTTACCATGCCAGTAAGTCATCTTTATCTAAAGAAAAAAAGGTATTACCTACTCACCCCTATACATACACATACTTACAAGGGTTTTAGAATAAGGGCAAAATCCCCTAACCTGACTTATGAAGCTATGCCTGGGCAGGTCTCTAGCTGCTTTACCAGTTTCATCTTGTACCATCTTACCCCTTATGCCCATGCTCTACTCACACTGCCCTTTAATCAGAGTCTGTAATAAAACAGGCCTCCAACTCATAGCCTCTTTCCCTCTAAGAGGTTCTTCCTTCTTCTTTTTTTTTTTTTTTTTTTTTTTACCTAGTTAACACTGCTCTTCTTTCAGTACTCAGTTACCACTTCCTTAGGGAAACCTTGTTGATGGTCAAATTACCATCATTGTATCATGTTTTTCTCCTTAATAATATCTACCACTGTTGCAATTTTACATTTATTTGTGTGACTACTTCACTATCTCACTTTTCTACTGGACTACAAACCGCAAGTGCATAGGGACTGTCAGGTTTTGCTGACCACTGCAATCCCAGAATCCAGTAAAACACTTAGAACATGGCAAGTTCTCAGTAATTATTCATTTGAATGATGATTGAGCTAGGAAGCCAAACTGAAATAGGGTAATAAGTAAATGGTGAGTAAAGGAAAGTAGTGAATTTACCTAAAATTTTTGGTTTTAACATAGGGAGAGAGGTATTATTTAGAGGGGAATGCTGCAACTAGGAATGAGGGGATGGATTTGTTGGTTGGTTGCTTGGTTCAAAAGCTGGAGGGGTTAAACATGCTTAAATGCTGAAGGCAACAAATCAGCAGAGAAGGAGAAGTTGAAGAAACTCAACAAAAATGGAATAATCAATAAAATAACTTTACTGAGGCCAGTAGTCATAAACCCCAATTATAGGAAGAATTACTGGCTTTAGACAGAAAAAGAGAAAGCATTCCACTTTAGCAGGATGAAAACAAACAAGCTTTGGTCATAGAAAGTTAAAAGACAGTTCTATACTAATGACTTATTTATCAATAATGTCAAAAGAGAGGTGATCTGCTGATAGTGAGGGTCTAGAGAAGGGACTCAGATTAGAGAGAAACAGTAAAATAAGTGAAAAATAGGATTGCTCTCCAGTACTGACAGCCCAGTTGAAATTAATGGCCAAAGACTTATGTGGCAGAAGATTGCCCAATAATGAAATATTCTCCAGCTGTGCTTGGAAGCTTGTTAAAAAAAAAGGTAAATAGTTATCAACACTGAAGTTTTGACAGACATTAAGAAAAGGAAGCTGGAGCAATGGAAAGAGAGTGAAGAGAGAGGCAATGACTCCTAGGCTGGACAGATAAAAACAGAAGACAGAATAAAGAATAGGAAGGTATGAATGATTGGGGTTATCATGAATGAAAGATGTATGGGAGTGGGAGAGTTAAATTGAAACAAAGCACATAAAAAACTTTGCAGAGTGGCTGGTACAGAGTAGGTGCTCAAGTGTTACTATTATTGAGGGTTTAACACTGGTTATTCACAAGAAACCTTAAAAATAATGACATGTAGTAATTTATAATCTTGGATAAATGAGTGTGCAGAAGCAAAGTCATTTTAGTTGGTAGGTGAGCCTGGTTGATAGCCCAGGATCTACCCTCAATTCAGCTATGTGGTTCTTTCATGTAACTCTTTAATGTAAGCTTTTAGGTTCCAATTATGCCTTAATTAATTTAATGTGGGGAAACTGCAAATTATAACAGTACTCAGGAAGGTATCAAAACATAGTCCTCAAATATCGAGGAGCTCTTGAACTTCACTAACAACAAGAGGAGGTGCATTATGGGCAATAGTGATTACGACCCCAACCTGCCTTTTATAGTCAGTCTCTCTCTAATATATCAGGTAATAAAATTAACCTGAACAAAAAGGTAGGGAAATAAATGAAAGGTACTCAACCTAATTAAATGAGATGCCAATAGTACATAGTTATTGGAATGGCTGAAATTATAAAGACTGACAACATCAAGTGATGACAAGGATGGAGAACAAAAGCTTCTCTCCTACAAAGCAGGCAGAAGTGTAACTTGATACAGTTGCTTTGGAAAACTATGTGACGGTATCTATTAAAGCTGAATGCAGTGTATCCTATGACTCAAAAACTCACCTCCTTATTATTTCCCAGTAGAAATGTACACATTTTTTTGATGTTGCACCAAAAAACATGCACAAAATGTACAAGAGTTCAAAGTTGTATTATTCTTAATAGTTTCAAATTGAAAATAACTCAAATGTCCATGATAGAATGGATACACTGTGGTATCTTCACATGGAATATTATATACCACTAGTGCTACACACAACACAGATGAATCTCACAAGCATAATGTTTGATTTAAGATATCAAAACACATTCTGGAAGGCTGAGGTGGGTGGATTGCTTGAGCTCAGGAGTTCCAGACAAGCCTGAGCAAGAGCGAAACTCCTTTTCTATTAAAAATACAAAAACCAGGCTTGGCACCCATAGCACAGTGGTTCCAGTGCCAGCCACATACACCAAGGCTGGCGTGTTTGAACCCAGACAAGGCCAGCTAGACAACAATAACAACTGCAACAGCAGAATAGCTGGGTGTTGGGGCGGGCACCTGTAGTTCCAGCTGCTTGGGAGACTGAGGCAAGAGACTCAGGCCCAAGAATTTGAGGTTGCGGTGAGGTGTGATGCCATAGCACTCTACTTAGGGCGACATAGGGAGACTCTGTCTCAAAAAAAAAAAAAGTACAAAAACCAGCTGAGTTGTGGTGGGCACTCATAGTCCTAGCTACCTGGGAGGCTGAGGCAAGAGGATCACTTGAACCCAAGAGTTGGAGGTTGCTATGAGCTATGATGCCACAGCTCTCTAGTATGGGGCAACAGAGTGAGATTCTGTTTCAAAAGTAAAATGAAAAAAATTTAAAAAATTAAAAGAATAAAGAAACCAAAACATGAGGCTGGGCATGATGGTTCATGCCTATAATCCTAGCACTCTGAGAGGCTGAGGCAGGAGGATCTCATGAGCTCAGGATTTTGAGACTAGCCTGAGCAAAGTGAGACCACTGTCTCTACTAAAATTAGAAAAGGCTGGGCGTGGTGGCTCACACCTGTAATCCTAGCACTCTGGGAGGCCGAGGCAGGTGGAGTCCCTGAGCTCACAGGTTGGAGACCAGCCTGAGCTAGAGTAAGACATAGTCTCTAAAAATAGCTGGGTGTTGTAGAGGGCACCTGTAGTCTCAGCTACTTGGGAAGCTGTGCTAAGACAATGGCTTGAGCCTAAAAATTGGAGGTTGCTGTGAGCTATGATGCCACAGCATTCTACTGAGGACGACAAAGTGAGACCATCTCCAAAAAATAAAAATAGAAAAATTAGAGGGGCGTGGTGGTGCATGCCTACAGTTCCAGCTACTTGGGAGGCTATGGCAGAACGATTGTTTAAACCCAGGAGTTTGAGGTTGCTGTAAACTAGGCAACCCCAAACATGAGAGTTTTGTGCTATATTATTCCATTTATATAAGCTCAAAAGCAGGAAAAATGAATACATGGTGTGATAGAAGAGTGGGTTACCGTTGGGAGGTTAGTGACTGAGACGGGATTAAGGGGAGGCCCCCTCACGTTCTCTTCTATTTGGTGGTGGGAGGTTCACTTTCTAATGATCCTGAGCTGCATGTTTGTGATTTGTGCCTTCCTATGTGTATCCTATACTTCACTGGAAAGTTTACTTAAAAATAAAAGGCTAGAAATGACAAGGATACAGGGAAAAGCTCTACAAGAAGCTGAGGCTGCTGAATCTGCAGACCCCCCTTTTGCCTCTATGTCTAGAATTGGCTGCTCTGCTACAGAAGGATGGAAGGACCTACATCCTGGTATCTATGATTACAAGATAAGTTAACAGTAGATCGGTGATTGGAATTGGGGTATGCTAATTTCAGCATTTTCAAATCTTGGAGAAATGTTCCTGAATGTATACAGAAGGGGTCCTTGTCATCCATTACCCTGATACCCAAAGCAATGAGGTCATAAGGGGAAGTAAAAATAGTTGCAACACAAAAATATTTCCTAAAGAACAAAAACATTTATAAAATTGGTCCCACTTAAGCATTCCTCCTGAGGCTCAGATCAGTTACTATTTCTGCCAATTCAACAGCTTTTGTCAGTCATTCTTTCTGAATTCTTCCCTGTGTTATGATGTTAAACAGAATATAATATGAATATAAATCAAATGCAAAATGAAACAGCACATCTTGCAAAAGATGTAGGATTCCATATAGTGCTATTAGAATTGCTTGAATCAATGCAAAACCACTGACAAAAAGAGAATAGGACAGATTAATGCTATCCATTGTGGAAGAGATCGGTTGTTGCTCACTATCCATTTTCCTTTTTCTACTTAGCACAGAACCCTGATTTTTCCATAACTATATTTATCTTTTAACAGTAAATAAACAGATATCGATATAGTCCAAAGCTAAGTTTAAGAAATGTGAGTCTATCTTTGAAACGGAAGAGCTAAAGCTACAGTCTCAGTCCCCTCCTCAAGTAAACATTTGATGCTACAACACTGTTGCACTCTACTTAGAGACCAAGGCAATGCTTCACAGTGCTACAGTCTATGCATGAACGCACATATTTGAGGAAATGGGAGGGTACCTAATGATTCCTTAATGAGTTTGAGCGCTGGTAAACAGTGTTCATCTACCATTATAGTGAGACAACAGCTAAATGCATCAGCAATTTTAAGTCAGTGGCATTGAAACACAAAGAGTAAATTTACATGAAAGT
The DNA here is from genome assembly GCA_963574655.1 of Perodicticus potto. Lineage (NCBI taxonomy): Eukaryota > Metazoa > Chordata > Mammalia > Primates > Lorisidae > Perodicticus > Perodicticus potto. The sequence goes on along the minus strand of CAUYRH010067340.1, from coordinate 73,853 downwards.
TACATAAATGTGGAAAATAGATACATGAAAGTAAGTTACATAAAATCATAAATTCTGACATTCACTGCTACTTTGGCACAAAGGCAGGAAAATTTAAGTCATTTCCATAGCTATCTACTGCACTTAGACACTGTGCCAGGAGCTGCCGAACAAAGACAACATCCCTCCATTCAAGGTTTGCTTAAAGAAACCTTAAGTTACTTTCTCATAAAAAGTCTTAAATTCCCCTCTGTTGTGCATATTTCCAGCAGAACCACTAGATAAAGTTTTGCAGTTACTCATATCCTGCTCTATCCTCTCGAAAAAAGGGCCAAAGTCAACACAACCCACACGTTCCCACAAATCTCCTTGTGTAGTTTCTATAAATAAAGCTTACGGAAACAAAAAAGTTAACTGGGTAACTCTTCTATGCTTATCGGTATAGTAGATATTACAGAATTATTTTTAAACCTCTAGTTTACCTTCTTCAACGTTACAATCTGCTCTTTTCATAGCCCACCTTTCGCCGACGTGCTGCAGACTTTCATGAATGCACGATACATCAAACACAGAACAAAGAACTCTTCTTAGTAACAGGGGTGCACAGTGCCCTTACATGACGGGGTATTTACTGATGACTGTTTCTACTTTCAATTAACGCTTAGCAGGAAGATCTGTCTTCAACTATCTACACCCGGGTAACACAGGAGGCGGCGGGAATCTTTATGGAAGAGTAGCTGAATTCAGGGCACCAACTCTTCTCCCTCTAGGGCTTGGGTTTGGACTGTGCCAATGGGCTTTTTCCCACAAGATCTCACGACACCTTAAAACGGCTCGCCAATGGAAGGATCCTCGCCTCACAAAGAGATAACTAGGGCAGAGCTGTTACACAACCAATACCTGAAGCCAAGTGCCAGCCCGAGTCCTCCAGGAGGCTCACTTGTGAGCCACACCAAGCGGCACTCTGGTGTCCAGCACGGTTTGACGCGCCGCTCCCCTAACATCAGACTCGCTTGCGTGCGCAAATGGAAGGAGGGGCGAGGGCAGAGGAAGAGGGTCGCTATCCATAGGGCGCAGGTTTCGGTCCCCGGAGCCAGGGTCCCGGGTCCCGGACCACCTCCCCACTGTCATCGGTCACTCCTAGAGGGGCGGTACCTGTTTCCTCATGTTATTCATGACGCCCATGAACCCCGCCAACAATTTAGCTTCTTCTCGAGCAGCAAGTTTCTTCTCTGTTTTCTTCTTGTTGCTCTTCTCCACTCCAGAGGCTGCCATCCTCCCTCAGTTCGGTTTACGCCCCGGGCTGGCCGGGCCGGAGAGGGGTCTCACTCTCTGCGCACTCTCGGGATTCTGCTGATCAAACACGGCGGTCGAGACTGCGGCTGCACAGTCCAGCTCCAGAGTGGGCGGCGGCGACACGGCCACTGCAGAAGGACAAGGCCTGGAGGCCACCTGAGAACCTCCAAAGCAGCCTACGCAATCAGCTCCTATGAGCTCTGGGCAGAACCCGAGCCCTGCAGATGAGCCTGCGCACTCTGCTCAAGAGGGTGGGGGTGGGTTCTAGGAGGCGAGTAGGAGGCGGGGCCTAGCGTCACAGGCGCGCGCCGTTGGGCGCTAAGAGCCTCGCTGCGCATGTGCTGCAGGTGTGTTGGTTGTAGCCGGCGCTAGGTGAATTTAACCTCGGGGATCATTGGCGGGTGTGCCTGCCTTTCCGCATGTATCAGAGACAGATTTTCCAGGCGTAATTATGTGATTTTTTTTTTTTTTTACCAGCTGGGCAGCGAAACACACTAAAGTGTCTCCCATTAGTGTAAGCTTCATAGGAACAGGGTTGATGTTTTCTTCCCCGCAGTATCAGAGCCTGGCATATTGTAGGCGCTCAATAAATATGTATTAAATGATGAAAGACTGTTACATACTTCAAGTTAAAGTCATGTTACACGGAGCACAAGATTTATTGTCTTGAGATTCATATAGCAAGAACATACAGCCGCCTTGGTGTGCAATGCCTGCCTACTAAAACAGATTGTTACAGCCTAACCAGGTTCATTGCCTGCTACAGGAAGCCAATACACTGAGATGGCAGGGGTTACAGTAGAGAAAAAGTTTAATATCATAGGCGCCATGAGAGGAGATGGGAGGAGTTTCTCAAATCTATCTCCCCAAGAATTTGGGAGACAGTTTGGCGAACAAAGGGCTAGGGAATTGGGTCTGCTGATTGGTAGAGGATGAGCTCATAGGGTTGAGATGAAGAAATTATCTACTCAGTTGGGATTGTAGTGGGTAGGAGGTTTCAGGATTGTTGGATCTGTGCCCAAGCCTATCCACAGGTCTGGGTGGCATCAGTAGGTCTCTGCAGTTTAGAACCTGAAAAACATCTCAGTGACCAGTCTTAAGATTTACAACAGCAATGTCATCTATAGAATCACAAGTTTTAATGATTTAGGACTGCAGTTTTATCTATAGAAGTAGTAGGGAGAGTCACAAATCCTGCAATGTTAACTATAAAAGTAGAAGGGAGAGTCGCAAATCTTGCTCCTGTTAGGGAGGATAATGTATTAAGTCATGAACCAACCTCTACTAGCATCAAAATTTTCTTCTGAAACTTCCTCATCTCTCTAAGCCTCCAAAGAACTGGCTCTTACTTAAGGCATTTCACACCAAGAGGGCTGTTATGTTCTTGCTGGTTTGATCTTCTATCCAGACTATTCAAACTTTGTCCACATCAGCAATAAGACAGTTTTGCTTTCTTATCGTTCATGTGTTCACTGGAGTAGCACTTTTAATTTCCTTCAAGAACTTTTCTTTTCTTTTCTTTCTTTTTTTTTTTTGAGACAGAGCCTCAAGCTGTCACCCTAGTTAGAGTGCTGTGGCATCACAGCTCACAGCAACCTCCAATTCCTGGGCTCAAGCGAGTATCCTGCCTCCGCCTCCCAAGTAGCTGGGACTACAGGCACCTGCCACAATGCCTGGCCATTTTTTGGTTGCAGCCATCATTGTTGTTTGGTGGGCCCGGGCTGGATTCTAACCTGCCAGCTCAGGTGTATGTGGCTGGTGCCTTAGCCTGTTGAGCACAGGCTCTGAGCTTGCCTTCAAGAACTTTTCATTTGCACTCACAACTTGGTTAACTGGTGCAAGAAGTCTAGCTTTTGGCATATGTCAGCTTTCAACATGCCTTACTTACTAAGCTTTGTCATTTCTAACTTTCTAATTTAAAGTGAGACATGTGCAACTTTTCCTTTCACTTGACTAATTTAGTAGCCACTCTAGGGTTATTAGTTTGCCTAATTTCAATATTGTTGCTTCTGTGGAATAGGAAGGCCCCAAGAGAGGGAGAAAGGCAGAGGAATGGCCAGTAGGTGGAGCAGTCAGAATACACACATTTATTTTTGTTAGATTGTTTGGTTATTTATTTATTTAGAGACAGAGTCTCATTCTTTTGACCCAGGCTAGAGTGCAAGGGTGTCATAGCTCACAACAACCTCAAACTTTTGGGCTCAAGTGATCCTCTTGCTTCAGCCTCCTGAGTAGCTGGGACTATAGCTAGTGCACCACCACACCTGGCTAATTTTTCTACTTTTAGCAGAGTTGAGGTCCACTCTTGCTCAGGCTGGTCTGGAACTCCTGAGCTCAAGCAATCCACCTGCTTTGACCTCTGAGCACTAGGATTACAGGTATGAGCCACTGTACCAGGCCAAAACACACACATTTATTGAATAAATTTGCTTTTATGGGCACAGTTCATAGCAATTGAAAACAATTACAATAATAACACCAAATATCACTGATCACAGATCACCATAACAGATGTTATAATAATAATGAAAAAGTTTGAAATATTATAAGAATTTCTAAAATATGACAGACATGAATTGAGCACATGCTGTTGGAAAAATAGGGCTAGTAGACTTGATCAAGAGGATTGCAAACCTTCAATTTGTAAATAAAAAACAAAACAAAACAGAACCCCACAATATCTGAAGCACAATAAAGCAAAGCACAGTAAAATGAGATGTGCCATTATTATTATTTAATCTAACAGTTCCCAGAATGTGTTCTTTAGAATTCTGGTCTTATGATCTGCCCTGTCTCCTATACGATTCCCTAGGAATATACTTAACAGATCTTCAGATGGTCTTGGCCAATCCAGCTATCTAGTTTGTCTCTTGTTCTTCTCAGAATAACTGTAGAATGCAGCATCTGGAGAAAAGGAGGTAATGTGAGGAACAATATGGACTGTGTCCTTGGTCCTCCTGGAGCAATATGTACTGTAATTCTTGTTCTCAGTACTCCCAGTAGTACCTGGGATGAAAACCTCGGATCAGAGTGCTTCCAGAGGCTGTCAGCTACAGTGGAACATTGGGTTCCACATGAGACTTTCAAAGTAGCAGTTCTCAACCTGTGGGTTGCGACCCCTTTGGGGGTTGAATGACCCTTTCCCCTTTCACAGGGGTTGTCTAAGACCATCGGAAAACACTTATTTCTGATGGTCTTAGGAAGTGAGACACCGCTTCTCATTTGTGAGGGTCACCACAACAGGAAGAACTGTATTAAAGGGTCATGGCATTAGGAAGGTTGAGAACCACTGCATTCTTAGCATTTTTCCTAAGCTTTGGACAACTGGTTTGCTATGCATCCTAGGCTCTGTTTATTTGTGTGACAAATATGCTTTGCCCAACTTGTAAAAATGTTATGTCTCACTGGACTCAAGCAAGTGGTAGAGAACCTTTGTAACAACATTGGTAGACATGTAACATATGTCCTCCTTGGAGAAAGTCCTAAAATATATTTGTGTATTAAGTGTTTAGGAAAGATTTGCTGTACCTATTGCTTGAACCTGGTCTACTTTGCTGCGGTATAGTGCCTTTTGAGATGTCAACTTAGTCCATCCTCATTTTCTGTGCATTATTCCCTCTTCTATCCATTCATAGGATGGATCTCTGTACTCATTCTATGGAAATTTACATCTCCCTGGTCTCAGCATATTGGATCAAGGTTGAACACCTGAAGCAAAGAAAGCCAATTAATAAGCTAGGATAAAGTACATCAGATTCTCTAGGATAATGCTGGACACATAGATGTTGGTGGGCAGGTGTGTAGCAGTTCTTCTGGTAGTATGCACAAAAGACTCAGCCAGCCATCTTTGAACCATTTATACAGCTAAGTAGAGAAAGGCAATCTGCAGAGGTACAGCGTAAATAAATAAATAAATTAGAAACCCAGAGAGAAGTCAGAGAAAAGACCAGGTAGTATGTGTTGGGGCAGGGGTCGTGGTGGTGGAGTTTACTATGAGCTTAAAATTCAAGATCTCTAACTTGGAATAGGCTGCCTTCAAGGCTGGGGGCCTAGCAATGTGATCAAACAGTCATTTGATTTTTTATTTAATTTATAAAAATAGATATTTTAGCCAAAATAAGTTGAGTCTATTGTCTTATTTTACTCCAATTTTCCCTCTATAATACTGTTTTTACCATCAAGTGGTATTAACATCATCATGAATACTTTTGGAAACTAAGCACAAACTGAGGCTTGTGCACAGTGGTTATGGTGCCAGCCACGTACACTGAGACTGGTGGTTTTGAGCCCCGCCTGGGCCAGCTAAATAACAATGACAACTGCAACAAAAAATAGCCAGGCATGTGGCAGGCACCTAGAGTCCTATCTACTTGGGAGGCTGACGCAAGAGAATCGCTTAAGCCCAAGAGTTTGAGGTTTGTGTGAGCTATGATGCCATAGCACTCTACTGAGGATAACATAGTGAGACTCTGTCTCAAAAAAACCCAAACAAACAAAAATACACAACAAATTGAGTTGGGTATATACAGTAGAAGGTCTGTAAGTTGACCACCCAAGAGACTGTAACAAATTGGTCAACATACGGAGGTGGTCAAAATAAGGTACTAGGCTTGCTGTACTGATATGTACATATGGTGCATGTCCAGTCTATGAAAATTAGGTCAACTTAAGAAGGTGGTCAATGAAGGGGGGTGGTCAACTATGAAGGTTCTACTGTATTTTGTTGTTATTTAATGGGATATTATTTTACAGATCAGTTTCTTTCATATCGTTAAGCTATCTTCAGCTTTTCTAATGTAGAAATGGCTTCCAGGAATCAGCCCTTTGCCCACTATGCCAACCCTCTCTTGTGATGCAAAGATACAGGGCCAGTAAACTTCCCACAATGTATTTGACAGTGTCTAGCACTGGAAGTATATGAGTAATGAAGGAGAAACAAATTTTAAGCAAATTTGGTCAGCCAAGCTAGAAGTTTGTTTGTGAAGAATTCTTTCAATTATCAGATATATAAAATTGTAAGCAGAAGATTTGTTACTTATTATCCTTTAGTCAAAAGTGGAAGGAATGTATTTGTCATGAATATATTTTATTTTTTTATTATTATTTTTTTAAAATTATTTTTTATTGAGTCATAACTGTGTACAATAATTCAGTCATGGAGTACAGTGTGCGGGCTTCACATACAATCGGAGATATTTTTATCTACCTGATTAATATAACATTCATGATATTTTCTCATTTACTATGTGAAAACAATTTTGATCCGTATTTAGAAGTTTTCTCCTGACCCTTCACATATGCACAATTTTCTTGCCTCACAGAACCACTGAAACGTAGCCAGGAGCCCTAAAATTGCTCATTGTCAAGAACATAAAACTAAAAATTTGTTACTGGTTTTTGTATCTCATCTTAATAAGATTAAAATTTCCTTATTGACATTCCTAGATAATTAATTAATTAATTAATAGTCACTTCTTACCCTTTGCTTTACATATAGTGTGTTCTCACAACAGGATTCCATAATCAATACTGTCGGCCCTCCATATACATGGGTTCCTCATTCACTGATGCAACCACTGCAGATGGAAAATATTTGGGAAAGAAATTTCATCTCTACTAAGCATGTACGGAAATTTTTCTTCTTGTCATTATTCCTTATGTAACATAGTGTGTTTAATTAAATAGCATTTATATTGCTATAATTGCAATTGTAGGTATCATGCATAATCTGGAGATGATTGTAGGTATCGTACGTAATCCTCCTGCTTCAGTCTCCCAAGTAGCTGGGACTACCAGTATATGGGAAGATGAGTATATCTTACACGATTTTATACAAGGAATCAGAGCAGCCACAGATTTTGGTGTCAGTAGGGGTCCTAGAACCAATCTCTGATGGATATTGAGGGGTGACTGCACTTGCTCATCTGATTTTTGCTTTTTATCTTAAATCAATTTTATTTTGCATAGTAATTAATATCAAACAGAAGGAATAGCTAGAATGAAGACCCAGTACTGAATTGGGAGAAAATATTTATGAATCATACATCTGGTAAGGGGCTAATATCCAAATTCTGTAAGCAACTCAAATAATTCAATTGCAAGAAAACAAATTATCAGATTGAAAAACTGGCAAAGGACCTTAAAAGATATTTCTCAAAGTCATACATATGGCCAAAAAAAAAAAAAAAAATGAAAACCCGCTTAACATCAGTAATTAAAACCACAATGAGATATCACCTCAGACCAGTAAGAAGGTTTATTATCAAGAGGACAAATTGTAAAAAGTGTTGGAGAGAATGTGAAGTAAAGGGAACCCTTGCAAATTTTTAGTGGGCCATGTAAATTGATACAGCCATTATGGAAAACAGTGGAGGATCCTAAAAAAAAAAAAAAAAAAAAAAAAAAATGACAGACGTACCATGTGATCCAGGATTTACCAATCCCATTGGTGGGTATATATCCAAAGGAAGTGAAATAAATACATCGGGAAGATACATGACTCTCTTGTTTATTGCAGTGTTTTTTATAATAGTTAAGATATGAAAACAACTTAAGTGCCCATTAGTTGGAAGAGTGGGTAAAAACGTGCAGTGTTAAAGTATTCAGCCTAAAAAAAAAAAAAAGTATGTTCTGTCATTTGTAATGACGTGGATAAATCTTGAGTGCATTATGCTAAATGAAATAAAGGCCAGGCACACGAAGACAAATACTGCATGCTGTCATATGTGAAATCTGAAAATATCAAACTTACAGAAGTAGAGAGTAGAATAGCAGCCGGGGCGAGGTGGAAGGGGAAAGAGAAGATGTTGATCAAAGGGTACAACATTTCAGCTAAATGGGAGGAAAAATCTTCAATGATAGTTTACAGAATGGTGACTTTAATGAACAATGTGTATTTCAAACTGCTTAAAGCTTAGATTTAAGTATATTCATCATAAAAATTGTAAGTATGTGATGTGAGAAATATGTTTATTAACTGATTGAATTATTCCACAAAGTAAATAAATATAAAATCACCACACCATAAATACACACAATTATTATTTTTAGTTAAAAATAAAATTAAAAAAAATATTCACCAGTCTTTCTCCAACGCATTAAATTTCTGACTTCATAGCCTTAATTAGAATGTAATTTCCGAACTATGATTAAAGGACTATACTATTTCTGTATTTTCTAAAAACCTTATGCAAACCTGTATCTTAAATTTGTATTGTAAGACAGAATATTAGAATGATCAAGAATCTAGAATACAACGTTCAGAGCTGCATTAAATTGCTGTAGAAATTCACAGTTGTGAGAAGAGGTTCTAAACTAATCCCTAAATAAGATGTCCTAAAAGGCTATTTATCTTTTCCCAATTAACATTATGGGCAAGAATATATGAGTGTTAAAAAATGGTTCATTTCTATGATTAGAATTAAATCTTAACCAGCAAAAAATGATGGCTCTTCATAATGACTTAGCTCTGTTCAACATCTCATTAATTTCTGTACCATTGTTACATACAGACAGCAGTACAATTCTAAATTACACTAAGTTTTATACGTTTATACTATTAGGTAACAAAAAATGTAAACAAGAATACATAATATAAAGACAAAAATATTACAATAATATAAAGATAAATAATATAAAGACACATATAAAGACACATAATATAAAGATACATAATATAAAGACAAAAATATTACAATATTTGCTTTCATACATTTTTTTCCAAATATACTACAGAGAGTTTAGAACTAAATGAACAGCAACATGTATATTGCATATTCTGTGTTTCTTTAAATCTAATAATCTATCAACTTCTGGTTTAAAAATCTAGTGAGGAAGTTGCTGCAGTTTGTTTTTGTAGTTGTTTTGTCTTGGTTTTCATTTTTGTTTTGTAATAGAGAGTTTAATCTTTCTCCAATAATTATGAGCTAATTGTTCATGAAAATAAAGAAATCTGTGTTTTTGTCACTGCATTTTCCTTAAACACTAAACAGTTACATGAAAATGGCTCATCTAATGTAACATTTGTCATTTTAACAAGTAGAATAACAATAGACAAATCAGAAGATTCAGGTGCATGTTTTTTGAAACTTAAGACTATCGCTGCACATTGATTTAATGACTATTTAGGAAAAAGTCAGTCCGTTATTATTTAAATTCCTTTTCAAATATTTGGAAATGAAATGTTTATTATTTTCTCTGTGATATTCATCCTGAATTTTACTTTTATTCCTCTAAACATTTTTTTTTCTTTGCTGTCACATGGAAGAAAGATGCCATTTCTAAGAGGAAATAGACCATTTCCTGTCTTAAGAACAATTCCATGCTTTTCCTTTCCAAGAATTTTTAAATGTCACAAATTTATTGTTAATATTTTTTATTATTGATTATATTTTTAAATGTTAAGGGCTCCAGGGGAGCATGCCTTTGCTATGCCATCTAGCCAGTCCAGAGCTACACCTTGTTTATGTGACCACTGTGTGCCAGAAAGCAATATTCATCTGGTTTCTCAGTCCAGCACCACATTCCAGGCTGCAAGAGATCACACCTACAGCCTAGCGACCACCCCTATTGCCCAAGGCCCTCTGGAAGTTTTCAAACCAAGCAAATCCTGAAACCTTTACTCTACCCTGCCTCCTTTCCTGCAGAAATGTCAATACAGGCTCTGTCCTGGGCATTCTCCTCACTCCTGCCTTCTGCTTCCTTCCAGGCCTGAGTTTGTCCCATGTGATCCTACCTGGCATGCCCTGCCTCTTGTTTCTGGAACCTGTGAACATAGCAAACGTTGTTTTCCTGAACCTGCTCTCTCAGTGGCACCTGACTGACCACCATATAAAACAAAACAGGAAACAGAAACACAAATATACTAACAAGAGGTCATGTTAGGATCAACAGACAGAGTTATCACACCTAATCTATAAATTCTATTTTGCTATTTATGTAATCCCTCCTCTAAATACAGAGAAACCCAGATGTACAGGATGAGACTTTTAAGGTTCAACAGATTTAAATTATATTAAGCTGACATTTAATACCATTTTGTGTACATTTTGGATCCCCAGTCATGAAGGATAGATGAAAGCTACTAATCTTTTAAAACAATAAATTTTACTATATCCGCATTGAGGCAAAACTGTTATGGCTCAAGTGTTCCTGAACTCCTAAACTTAAAGGGAAATTTTAGCCTATTAATGGTAGTTTCTGTGACTCTTAATATGTTTTCAGTTTGTATTCGGGAAAAATACACTATTTCTCTCTTAGAATGTGGTAACTCAATAGAACTTCTAGAAATGATTGAAGCACATAAGAATATTATATGAAGATAATTCTTAAGCTTGCATGTAGAGAGCTACAAGATCTCTCAATACTGATTATCCTTTACAAGTTCCTCCACCAGAGAGATTTGCATGATGTTATGAATATGCTCCTGCAAATAATTTGCTACAGGGTTGCAAGGATTTGATTTTGCAAAATACAGCACACAAATAATGAAATTTATGCCTTTCTGCATTGTCAACAAAATGTGAAGGATTATCTTTATATTTTTATATTGTTTTCTTTTAACATCATTTATAATTAAAGCTCCAATCATGTTGTCTCCTCACCAAACCGTGAGTCAATATATAAGCCCAATATTTTTAGAGATATAATCAGGAAAAACACAGTCGCTGGAGCCAGGCTGCTCACTATGAATCAATTAGAGAGTGTGTTCCGCACCTTTTGTACGCCTCTATTTCCCAAATGAGTTCACGTCAGATCTCTGGATCTCTCAGTGGTTCATAAACAGGCATTCATGATTTAGTTATTCTTTTTTTTTTTTTTTTTTTTTGAGACAGAGCCTCAAGCTGTCACCCTGGTTAGAGTGCAGTGGCATCACAGCTCACAGCAACCTCCAATTCCTGGGCTCGAGTGAGTCTCCTGCCTCTGCCTCCCAAGTAGCTGGGACTACAGGTGCCCGCCACAATGCCCGGCCATTTTTTGGTTGCAGCCGTCATTGTTGTGTGGCGGTCCGAGCTGGATTCGAACCCACCAGCTCAGGTGTACGTGGCTGGCGCCTTAGCCCATTGAGCCACAGGTGCTGAGCCGATTTAGTTATTCTTAAGATAATAAACATAGCTATAGTGAAATTTATATTCATGCATTGACAAAATGATTGAAATATTTGAAATATTTAAGGCGCCACTACTTAATCTTTTATTATATCCTCTTTCTCTCTGAACACTTTTTAAAAATGTTTATACATTTCACAAAAATGATTTGAATAAAAACGCATTCGATAAAAGATAAAAGTGGTAAAGTATGCCATTTTGGTCTGTCTTACACAGAAAAATATTAAGAAACTATTTGTTTTATAAACTAGCTACAATAACTAGATCTTTCCTTATTAAAATATAAGGACTCAGCTCGGCATCCATAGCACAGTGGTTATGGAGCCAGCCACACACACTGAAGGTGGCAGGTTCAAACCCAGCCCAGGCTAGCTAACTAACAATGACAACTGCAACAAAAGATAGCCAGGTGTTGTGGTGGGAGCCTGTAGTCCCAGCTCCTTGGGAGGCTGAGGCAAGAGAATCACTTGAGCCCAAAAGTTTGTGGCTAAAGTGTGAGCTGTAATGCCACAGCACTCTACAAAGGGCAACATAGTGAGACTCTGTCTCAAAAAACAAACAAACAACAACGAAAAAAAAAAAAAACAACTGTATTATAGTACTAGGCAGTGTATACTAAATGCTTTCTTGCTTTGCAGTAACAAGGTAATCCTTAAAAATTGCGTGTAAGATATCAAGTAGCCTCTACAGTAAGAGATAGAACAAATGATCATAAATTTTATCTGAGTGTTCTATAACTTGTAAAAAATTTTTTGAGGGTTATCTGAACTGCTATGTGGTAAGTCTTGGTGGAAAGTGATCCTGAAACAAGTGAGTAAAGTCCCATGACAGGACCCAGAGGGAGGACGCCAACAGTGTTGCCCCCATCACACACCCTCCCAGCCAATGTTCCACCTGCATTTTATTTTATTTTGTTTTTACATTGACTAAAGATCATAATTCATCAGGAGCAAAATGTGTTTTTCTAATGTATGACGAATGAGAAATCGGTATTTTTATACAGAACAAATAAATCATTTTGAAGAAAAATTACAGGCCAATCTTGTGTCCCAACTAATACCCAGTCCCATTAGTTCTGTTGCACCAGCTTTTGTGAAAACCCACTAGCTTTGACTCATTCTGGAAAATACCAATTTGAATATACCAAACATTAAAAAGATAAAGTGGTTTCATAGAAAATATCATTCAAACAAGAAAAAAATGTTAAAGTCTGAGTAAAAACTGTAATGCAGTAACCTTTTGAATTTTGAAGGAATATGGTTATAACTTTGAGGAGAAATGAGAGACCCTGAGATTAAAAAATATCTCTGAAATGTTGAGTCTGGAAGACAAGCTGAACAGAATTGAGATCATCTTCGATACCCTTCTCTAAAAATGAAAATCCTATATAATTTGGAACATTGAAAAGTAATCGGGGTAATCTGCAGCTACTAAAATTGGAAGGGAGCCCGAATGGCCTCTCTTCGCTTCTGTTGTCTTTTCTGTTAGTGTGGCCTGTGGAGAGCAAAGAAGTAAAAGAGAAGTGTAGATAAATCAATTAATGCAGGTGTTCTGTTTCCTCATTAAAGGGCCTGGGGATGAAAACAGAACACAATGGAGTTTTAAGTGTTTTCCTGTTTTATTAGTCTCTTAAAAATTCTGAAAATTATTAGACAATTGTCCACAATAAAAAATAAAGTACATTGATCAATGTGTTCATATACATTTATGTGATCTTAAAGAAATCTAACACTTTTAAAAAATGAATTTTTAATTAAATTCCACTAAAGTTTTTTTCCAGGGCTAGGTTTGAACCCACCACCTCTGGCATATGGGGCCGGTGCCCTACTCCTTTGAGCCACAGGTGTCTCCCACCACTAAAGTTTTTATTCCCTTAGTTTATGTCCCTTACAAAATCTTAAGCTAAATGTATTCACCTACAAGGAAGGAAGATTTTATTCCTCATTCAGTCTTTTGAATCTTAATGTCTGGTCATATTCCAGCATTAATTGCTTTATCTGTAAACTAATGAGCTAATTTGCATTTCTTACAAAAAGTACTCACTGTCAAAACATCCATATGAAATTGAAATTTAGTCAATCATCCATATATGTGTTCTCATGCTTCGAAACATCTGGCTATTTAGAAGCTGCAAGATGTTTGAAATAGCACTTTAGCATTCATGTAGAGCATTTTTCATAAACTTTGGGATTAAAGGACTGTTTGGCAATAGATCATAGCTATCAACTTAATTGCCTCGGGAAAATCGCTTATGCACACACTCACAAGATTTTGCATGCAATTTCAGATTCAAATCATTTGAAGTCTGTCCATAATCTCAAGGATAATTATCTCTGATCTTGAAGTTTACCATTTCATTGTCAATATTTTAGGATGGGTTGTTTTAACGTTACCCAAGTTTTATCCCCATAGCGCCTTCCTTTCCATCCAAACTTAGCAAGAATCTATAAAGCCTCACATATGGAAGAATATCTTTGTGTCATTATTTGCTTAATACGATCCGCCCCCCATGTGAGGGGTTGTCAGTTTTGCTCATCAATTTACACTCTACACCTGGGACATTTTCTAGTTCCACTGAAAGTAATTGTCGAACTAACCCATCAGTTTATGAATATGTCATTTATCCTTGGCACCTTAGAGGAAAATTTCTCCCTCTCTCTCTAAATTTGCACCTTCAAATGAAGCATGATGAAAAAGGCCAGGAGAAGTTCTCTTTCTAAGAGAATAACAAAGAAACAAAATAGAGGTTTTACAAGATATAACTTTCCCAAAAGAGGCTCAGATTTAAGATGTTAGATACAGCCATTACATCTTCTTTATATGGTAGATTAACTTTACCTGCGCAGATATCATCTATAGACAAATAAATGACAAGAAAGCCCCCGAGTCCAAATCCAGGTTATGCATTCCTCCTTCCTTCTGGATGTTATTTCCTTCATGGAGCTTTTTGCATTTTATGCCTTTCTCACTCACTGGAAGCTCCTTCATGGCTTTCTTCTCTTCTCCGTGACCCAGGCTAACACACAAGTGTGTTGGAGCTCAGGTCTTATTCTTTTTCTCCTCTTGTTTATACTGACCCTGTCCCTGATCTCTTTCTACCCAAGAGCTTTAAATAATAACTGCTTGCAAACAAATCCAAAATGTATTTGCATCTATTGACTCTTTACGAAACTCCAAACTCATATTTTATGTATATGTATGTGTGTGTAAACGATCAATACATAAAATGTCATGTATTGAAAGTTAAAATCTTGATGTCATCCCAGTTTCTTAATCTCATGCTTCCCTAAGTGATTGGCCATTCCATCAACCACAAAATCTTAGATTGCTCCAGGACTCTTCTTTATTTATGTTCCACACCATAAAAACAATACCTATCATAACGTAGGACAAAATACATCAGTTCTGCATTTATAATATATTCATATTCTGAACACCTTTCATTTCCACCCATAATCTCTAACTTCATTTTTTGGAATGAGCAGTTACTTTATCTCTGAAAGCCTGCTTTTAATACTGAAGAGGAAATCGTTCTTTTAAAACAGAAATAACATGATACGGTTCCAGTATACTGATCCTGCATAATTTAGAATAGACGCCAAAAGTCTAAAGAATAGCTATAAATTCCCGCAGGAACTGGCCTCCCACCTATTCCCTGGATGTTTCTCCTTGTACATTTTCTCGGCTTCTTCCTCTTCAGTCACTTTTGTCTTCTCACTATCAACAGAGATTCTGAAACCAGTCCTGACTTAGAGTCTTTATTTATCTACTTTTTATGCCCTTCTACATTTTAGCTGTGCCTCAAACTTCCTTCAAGTCTTTGCTCAAATATTGTCTTATTGATGACTGCATTATTTTAAAATATTTAATATTTTTCGAAAGACTTTGCCTAAGTAATCTTTATCATCTTTACTATATTCCCTTTGCCACCTTTCTCCCATAGCGTCATCACTTCTAGCATTCTCGATAATTTACTCACTTGGAACCTTTAGTTCTGTATGCCCTCTTCTCTCAGGAGTAGATGATTAGAATATGTTCCTGAATTAGGGTAAACTATTCCAGAAAAATGTTGTCATCTGGGATGGTACCCAAGAAAGCAATTAAATCAATGTGTACATAAGCATGTAGATAGCTAAGCTATAGCTAGAATTAAAGGACAACTTGTTTTCAAGTTGGAAAATAAATCAATGACTAAATTATAAAGATAATCACAACATATACCTAAATTGGATATTAAAAATGGAAAAAATATGACGTAGCAAAGAGAAAAGAACAGAATTTATGAAGGTTTTGCCCGGATTAAGAGGACATTGACATTTTACTTACTTTAATAATTTTACCAAGCTAAACTGAGTATTGGAAAAATGCTTGTAATTGTCCAGTTACACATAGTTTTTACCAAAATATTCCTATGCTCAAAGAAACACTCTAAATACAATTGGGATACTGAAAATAATGCTATAGCCTGAGATACAGTGTAATAAGAAAAAATAAGAAAAAAATAAGACCAATCAATTCTAAAGCACAGGTTCCTTTTCTCAGAAATGTTCCAAGATAAAATTAACTGGTGGAATAAATGGTTCGATAGTCACCTATTTAGAAATCATCTTTATTCTATTGATAAAGTCACAGGTTATTCTTTATTGTAGAAGACTCCCAATGTTTCCAAACAAAATCACTGTTCTCCGTGAAGAAATGGATGGTAGAAGTGAGCCTTATAATTCTCATTCAGGAACATATGCAGTCTCTCTCTGTCTCACAGACACACATTGACTTTATTATCAATGATATTGACTTGTTTCTGTTAAAAAATAAAACGGTAAATTATTGTTATGCAGAAGGTATTTAAAAATCCATTTAAAAATTGTGCTCTAATTTGTGAAGAACTTAAGCATTTAACAAAAGCAATAGTTATTTTGGTGTTAAAGGTTAATATTTTATTTATTTAAGTAATTCATATAAATGTCTAATTGGCATAAGGAACAATGGAAAATATGGCATTTTCCAACATAATATAAAATTTTACTTGGAGTTTATTATCAGCTTTGTAAGAGATGAAGCCCATCATATGAAGGCTGATAGAGACTTTTTTGACTATTTTAAGGGAGATAGTAAGTTTATAATGGGTGTTGAGGATGGTATAAACAGTATACAGTCTTTTGTCATTTCATTGATTACCAAAATTGTTCAAAGATTGCTTATCTTTTCTCCCCTATTATTAGTGCTTTGTGTACTTACTGGTAGAAAAAGGCTTCTGTTGTTGCTTGAATTATGTTGTTTAAAAAATCATGTGGAAAGCCGAACCTCTGACGTAGTGCATGTGACCTTATTTGGAAGTGTTCTTTGCAGATGCAGTTGGGATATACGTTCTAATGGGTTTATACCGGAATAGCGTGAACCTTTAATCTAAAATAGCAGGTTTCCTTATCACAAGAGGAGAAGGCCAAGAGACAGGTGAACACACAGCAGGATGGCCTTCTGATAGCAGAGGCAGAGATTAGAGAACCCTCAAGGACTACTGGTCACATCAAGAGCTGGGAGAATAGCATGGGAATTATTAGCCCCTAGCACCTCCTGGGAGAGCACAGCAGTACTAATACATTGATTTCAGACTGCTAGCCTCAAGAATTATGAGAGAATTTCTGTTGTTTTGAGCCATGAGTTTGTGATATTATAATTTGTTAGGACAGTCTTAAGAAAGTAATATAGCTTCCTAGATGGTGAAAAGCCATTTTCCATTCTAGACAATGTGCAAATGTATGCATTTTCGTATTAGAATCTTTAAATTATAGGCTACACTTGGATAGATGGGTCCATGAAGTGAGTGGTCACCAAAAATTATATATGTAGATCATGAAGTTTTATTTTAGCAGTTGATAGTAAATTTCAAATGAAGCAACATCATATTAAACATGTAAAAAATATTGACTGATGTCCCAGAAACCAGTTAATCAAAAATAAATAGACATACCTACAAAGGAAACAGAAACCTTTAAGTTCGACATATTCAAAATTTGTAGAGACATTTGCCTTAATGATCTGATTGTTGTCAGAAGGTTATCAGAATATAAATTCAAATTTGAAATACAGTCAATTGTGTTTTAATGCTGGATACATTTTTAAATGCAGCGATGTATCTGTCAAAAGGGCTAGAAAATGTCTCTATTTACTCATAGTGTTACAATAGGGAATTCTTAGTATTAATTTTCCTATTTCTAGATGTCTAAAAGCTACCCATATTCAGTTAAGATATTGTACTTATCATATGTACGTACATGCACAGCTTCCTCCACACAATTAATTTTAGTTCTCATTTTTAAACAAAGTAGAATATAGCTTCCTAAGTTTAAGCTGCTTGTAAATGGCAAAATAGTCATGTATTTTCAGCATCTATGTCTTCTGGCAATAAAGACACATGTGACACAATGAGGAGGCATTGAGAGAGAAGCTTTTGCAAGAGCAGAAGTAACCAAGGATATGATTTCTAGAATGGCTGAATAAAATGCTTAACTAAACCTCCCCCTTATGCAATGATAAAATTGATCAACATTATCAAAAATAATCATAAGTCTGCCAATTGACCATAGGCATAAAAGAAATTGAGATTTTTATTCAGTAAAAATCTACTGCACCTTAGTAAGAATAGGGGAAGTCTTTGGTGTGTTTGGGCTGATATGAACTTCACCCCAAACAACTGTATATATGAATTCTATCATGGCTGAGAAGACCAGGAAAAACACAACTTCAGTGCCGGAAAGGGCCAACTTGATGCGGACATGATTGAAAACAACCAACCAAACAAAGAAACAATAAATATTTAAAAAGATGTGTTGTCTAAAACAATATAGGTCTCATTACAATTTCATAAGGTCAACACTGCAGTGAGTCTATGTAGTGATACTGGTTTGGACAAGCAATAGATAAACCAGAAATTAAAGAGATCCTGAGGACAAAACATTGCAGTAGACTTTTGTATGCTTCTGTAGTATCTGGAAAGTTGCATTCCTGGCTAAGAACATAAACACACTCAAAAGAGATTTAACAGGGCCTGTAGTATCAACTCAATCCTGGCTCAACATAATGTCTTGCAAAGGAAGAAAGTAAATTTGGGGCTGACTTGAAAACTGTCTAAACTTTGAATATTGCAATGCACATGCATATCCAATAGCAAAGAGTGGGTCAAAGTGTTTAAGTGCAGCCTCTGAGTAATTATTAGTCAGAGCCAGACCTTTAAGTTATGCTGACTCAGGGTGATGGAAGCTTAAAAATACCAAGCAAAAAGATACCAAGCAAAAAAATACCAAGTATTTTTGCAGTATTAAAAATACTTTTTTATTTAAAAAATTATGATATGCTGAGATACCAAGCAAAAAATATAATATAAAAACACAAAAATATGCATTGCTATCACTAACCACACACTGCCAAGGTATGAGGTCACCAGAGGGACAAGTCATCCAGAATTTTTCCATTCAGATAATTAAATGAATAAATACATAAACAGAAAGCACCAACTATAGCTCCTAGACAAAGGTGGGGTCACTACCCAGAGCCCAAACAATGCAGTATTAAAAATATTTTTTTATTTAAAAAATTATGATATGCTGAGATACAAAAAAGTGTGAACTATACAGAAAGAAAAAATAAATCCAACAGATACCAATTTTAAAAGAGCCCATGAAAACTTTATACCAGTTGTCAATTTATAAAAAACTATATGAACCCACGTTTAAAAAATTAAAGGAAAAAGTGACATTAATAGCTCATCAAATAGAAGACATCTCTAAATTAATAAAAATTATATATAAAAATAAAAATTATGGAGTATAAGATACAATAATAAAGATATTTTTCAAAATTTACTAGAATAGCTCCACAACAGATTTTAGTGGGGATAAGAATCAGCAAATGTGAAGACAGATCAATAAATATTTTCTAATCTAAAGGAAATAAAAGAAGAAAAGAATGAAGTCAGGATAGAGGCTCAGAGAACTATAGGACACCACTGAGCACACCAACATAGTCATAATTGGACAAATTATTTCCACGTTGTATTGATCAGTACGTCCAAGAAATGCAGCACACACCAAGTAGGATAAATTCAAAAAGATTCCTGCCTACACTTATTATGTCAAACTCTTAAGAGACAATGACAAAGACGATCTTAAAACAAACTAGAAAAAGATGACTCATCACAAGGAAAGAATGTTTACCATGAAGCAAGAGGAGTGATTCAAAGGGGCAAGAGAAAACCTTCCAGGGACATGAAGATATATACAGCCTGATGGATTGGGGGCGTCTTCGTCACTTTAATATACACGTAGAATATATTTTGGCAAAACTCACAGAATGGCACACTTAAAATCTCAACAATTCATGGACCTAATTATATCTCAGTGAAAAAAATATGGAAGGAGTCAGAAAAATAGATGCTCGCTGATTGAATGTGTTTCACACATCACGGTTCACAATCGAGCAACTTTCCAAAATCAGGGAGAATAAATCTGGGGGATTAAAAGCTTAGTAAAATATGACTCTTTTAGTTGCTAATGTGCCTGAAAAGACAATGCATACCAATCTCTGAATTGCATTTGAGTAAAGTGGCTTATGAAAGTATATGCTGAGAGAACTTGACGGACCTGATGAATGACCCTGCTGACAGTTCCTGTGGTAGCTGTTTCTTCAGAAGTCAGTCTGCTTTAGACAGTTTTTCTCGTGTGGTTGTTTGACTGGAATATGAAAGTGTTTAGAGAGGAGTAAGCTAACTCTGCTGTGCCCCAACTCCCTTTCTGCAGGTATCAGAAATATCCCCATGGTTTCCTCATTTGCTGCAAAGTTTATGCTTTTACTTTGGTTCATAGATACTTTATGTGCTGAAAGTCCTACATCAGAATCACCACATATTGTTTCTGACATAAAAGTGACTCTTCTTTTCATTTCTAAGTTCTAGGCTGTAAAAGAGGCATATTTTGATCTCAAAAAAAAAAGTTCAAGGATATTGACCAAATATTAAAATTTTAGACAAAGAGAATGTAAAGTAGAATGTTCACTCAGCATGCATACCATTAAAATGTTGTAATATAGTATGATTTTAGCCCAATTTAACAACTTTGCTAAAAATTCCCCTATTTGCAATTTCTCAAGGGAATTTTCTTATAAAACCCCACAATATCTGTGTGTATACCACAAACTAGAATTATCTTAAACCATTGATATTCTGTATTTCAGACTGAAGTACATGATAAGACAACACTATTTACCCAGAGGGATAAAAAGGAGCAGATTAAAATCATGAAACTGTAATGATAATAAATGTTTACAGGATAATGTATATACAATAGTGGTTGATGTCAAACAGTGGATTAGTTTTCTATTTCAAATATTTTTTTAGGTTTCTTCTTATGATTTGTTCTTTGATTATGTAATCAAATTATAGACTCTCCTCTGATTAGGGATCATATAGAATATAAGATCTGAGGAAGAAAACAATGGAAAATTTATGCACTGAAAATAGTCATATTATTAAAAGTCAGCTTTTAATATGAATAGTATAAAATGTCTTCGTTACATAAACTTGAATTTGTATATGATGTATTACAGCTTTTACTAAATCATTCTTAATCAACACACTTTTAATCAGAACATTTGTTGATGAATCTGCATGTGGGTGTAGCAGTAAAAAACATGTAAAAAATATAACGAAAGGAAATAAAAGATTAAAATACATTCAATTTAAATTTCATGATTTATTTTCTCTGGCTTGTTTTTCTTTATTAACATTAGGTTTTAATAAACATTTTAACTTTAGAAGAACAAATGTAGTAATTCATCATTTACACTGTGCTTAATTATTACTAAAGGTTATTTTGGTAACCTACCACTAGGTAGCTACAGGAATGGAAACTTTTCAGAAAAATGCAAATGCATGCTTTGAATTTTCAAAGGGCTGCTTGTCTGGGAAAAGGGAGGGCTCTTTCTCCACCCAGAGCAATCAAATAGCAGCATTTCAAGAGGCTTTTCTACTCAACTGCAGTGAGCAAGGACAACATTACTGAGCATAGGGTGGGTGAGGCAGCCCATTTGCTCACATGTCACCTGCTGAGGTAGGTAATTTGACCTTTGGCTAATAAGAGAAGGTTCTTACCAATTCCTCTGCTCAGCCAAGGGGTATATCTTTCCCGTATGGAGTGTAACCAACCATTCTAAGGCAGGAATGACCAAAATACTGGGAATTTGTTGCAAGTGGTAGAACTGCTAGGGAGAGAGGAGCAACAGGAAGGTTTTCCTTTGCTACTTCTTTCTTGAGTTCACAGTAGCAATCCTACACAGTGAGGTCACGCCCTATTCTGCAGCCCTTTCCTCAGGAGACTTCACTATTGTTCACATTTTTCCTTAAGTGCTGCCTCAAGGTCTTTATCAAGCAAGTATGTCCCCAGCATGTGGGAGAAATTTATTCAACAATCTTTAGCTCAAAGGGCTTTTCAAGGTTTGATAAAAAAATCTAAAAGCTGTTAAAAGAGATGTGATGGATTTGGCTACATTAAAAGGATTCTACAAGAAAAAAGGAGAAATACTATTAAAAGCCATGATAAACTAAACAGAAAATAATTTTTGCAGCTTAAATGGCAAAGGGCTACTGCAGTAATAGAGTGAGCAACAGCTCCTACAAATCAGCAAGAAAATAAGTCCAAGAATTCCATAGATAAGTGGGCAAAAGATATGAATAGACATTTTATAAATAAGGAAATATTAATGATCCTTAAACTCATGAAAAAAATGTTAAGCTCACTGATAATATAAGACATATAAATTAAACCTCCAATGGAATGTTTTCTTTTCCCCCAAAATTGAAAACATAAAAAGCATTTAATCCATGATATCAAGAGAGATATAAAGAAACAAAAACTCTTACATTGGTTGGAATATACATTGACAAAACTTGGCAATATCTGTGGAAATTTAAAATGCAAGTACTGTTCACTGCCTTTCTACTTCTAGCAATTTAATCTTAAAGACGTCCTCAAACACGTTTAAAATGATAGTAGTGCAATATTTTCACAGCAGTATTATTAATAATAGAAAAAAGATTGAAAAAAACTACTTGTCTAGCAACAAGGACTTGGTTCAATAAATTACGGTTGTCCAAAATTCACAGTGAAACACACGCAGTTGTTAAAAACAATAAGGAATCTCTTCATGTACTGATTTCAAATGATCAGCAGCATTCATAAATGCCAATAGTCAAGCTGAGAGCCAAATCAAAGACTCAATACCCTTCACTAGCAACAAAGAAAATAAAATATCTTGGAATATGTTTAACTAAGGGGGCAAAAGATCTTTATAGGGAGAACTGAAAAACTAAATGAGGAAATAGCACAGGATGTAAACAAACAACAAAATTGTGTTCACGAATCAGCACAATCAACATTGTTAAAATATCTATAGTAGCCCCAAAGTAATCTACAGATTAAATGCAATGGCCATTAAAATGACAATGGCATGGAGGCAGAGCAAGATAGAGGAATAGAGACAGCTTCTTTTCACCCAATGTGGTGAACATCAGGGAAAAAGGACTCCAGGCACCTTTGGCTGGTGTACTTTGCCCAGAAACATCCCTTTGGAGGAACAAGAAGGCAGCAAGAGACTTCAGGATCCCATGAGGAGGTCAGAAACAGTAGAGAAATGGCACAAGGCCATTGCCACTGGTGAACAGTGGCAGCAGTATACAGACAGAGAAGACCTACCTTAAGGGGTGTTGGTTTGTGTTTTGAACCTGGGCACTTGGTTGCATAATCTTGGGAGATCTTGAGTGAGTGAGTGAGTTTGAACAGGGCCCAGGGACCAGAACTGAGCCATTAGGCAGAGAGGACCTTTCATTGTTCAGCTGCCTGCTGGGTGCAGCCATTGTGGGAAAGTTGACTTGTAGGATCAGCCCTCAGAGACCTACTGTGGGGCAGATTCTGGGGCACCTGGTAAGCTGGGCAGCCACTCATGAGGAGAATTGAGTGACATTCACTTACCTGAAAAGCCATGGCATTGTCAAGGGACATGGTTTGATAAGATCAAGGAATGTCTACAAACCAGCTAACAAGAGCTTCAGGCTCCGAACCCTGCCAGGATTGAAGGCAAAGCAATGAGGAAGACAGAACCAGGTCTCCTTGGCAAGATGGAGGCTTCTAGTCTCCATCTTACAACTGTCTAAGATGAAACTAGTCTCCACTTGCCATCTAATCTTTGATAAACCAAACAATAGCATACAGGAAAAGAATTCCTATTCAACAAATGGTGCTAGAAGAACTGGATAACCACATGCCAAAGACTGAAACTGGACCCCACACCTTTCTCCACTTACAGAAATTGACTCAAGTTGGATAAGAGATTTAAATCTAAGTCATGAAATGATTAAAGTCTTAGAGGAAAGTGTGAAAAAAATCTCTTGGTGATATTGGACTGGGGAAAGATTTCATGATACGGACTTTAGCAGCCATCACAACAACAAAAATTAACAAATGGCAGTTAATTTACCTGAAAAGCTTCTGCACAGCAAAGGACACAACAAATAAAGCAAAAAAGACAACCTTCAGAATGGGAAAAGATATTTGCAAGGTATGAATCTGACAAAGGGTTGATAACTAGAATCTATAGAGAATTCAAATTAATCAACAAAAAAGAGTAAACAATCCCATCTGCCACTGGGCAAGGGATATGAACAGAACCTTCTCTGATGAAGAAAGATGAATGGCTGACACAGTCCAAAAAAATTCTCATTGTCCCTGATCGTCAGATAAATGCAAATCAAAACCACCATGAGACACACCTAACGCCAGTGAGAATAACCCACATCACAAAGTCTCAAATCTGCAGATGCTGGTGCGGATGTGGAGAGAAGGGAACACTTTCACACTGCTGGTGGAACTTCAAAATAATGCAACCTTTTTGGAAGAAAGTATGAAAGAACTCAAGCTAGATCTCCCATTTGATCCTGCAATCCCATTAATAAGCATCTATCTATAAGAGAAAAAATCACTTTATCACAAGAACATTTGCACTAAACAATTAACCACAGCTCATTTTACAATTCCCAAAATGTTGAAACAACCGAAATACCCCCCAATCCAGGCATGGATTAACAAGCTGTAGAATATGTACACCATAAAATACTATTCAACCATTTAAAAGGATGGAGACTTCACATCTTTTGTATCAACATGGATAGAGTTGGAACATGTTCTTCCCAGTAAACTATCACAAGAATAGAGAAATAAGAATGCAAAGTACTCAATTCTAATTTGAAGCCAGTAGACAGTCTAATACATGCCCAGATAAGGGAAAAACTCCAATCAATTCAAGGTGGAGGAGGGAAACAAAGAAGCAGGGAAAGGAAAGGGAGGAGGTTACAGTTTATGACACACCTCTTGGGGGTGGGATGCAGCTATAAGAAGGACTTTATCTAACAGATGTAAGCAATGTAACCTAATTCTTTGTACCCTCAATGAACATGAACCAATAAATAAAAATTTGAAAAAAAATTATCCAAAGGAAAAAAATAAGAAATAACAAGAAAATGACGTAAAATGGAAGGATACGATGTCTCCACATAAAAACTATTACTATTTTGATGTACTAGTGGTAAACAAGAAATATTTAAAATTAAACCAATTAAAACTTATATTGAAGCCTAACACTACTACAAATAAATCTAATAAAAATTAGAGAAGCAACTCAAAAACAAAATGCTGATGGAATTTTAGAAAAAAAGTACTTTTGCACTTTGTATGGAACTAGAAAATACCCTATAGAACCAAAGCAATCTTACACAACAAGAACAAACTCAGCAGCGTCAACTTACCAGACTTCATCTTGGTAGTGGCGCAAGAACAGAGACATAGACAGATGGATAGGAACAGAGAACCCAGATAGTAAGCTCTCCTCATATTGCCCTCTGATCACTGAGAAACAGAAGAAACGCACACACGAGCACAAGAATTCCAATTCAATAAACAGTGCTGTGAAAATTGTATAGCCACATGTATGAAAATGAAAGAAAATCTGTGCCTCTCACCATTCATAAAAATTAATCCATTATGGATAACAAACCTAAACCTAAGGCATAAAACTATCTGAATTTTAGAAGAAAAATTTAGAAATATCTGTACAGACACTAGCCTAAGCAAAGAATTTATAAAGACCCCAAAAGCAATCACAGCAACAACAAAAATAAATGGGACTTCATTAAATTAAAATGCTTCTATGAAGCCAAGGAAATGGCTTTTTTCTTTCTTTCTTTTTCTTTCTTTCTTTCCTCTTTCTTTCTTTCTTTCTTTCGTTAGTTAGTTAATTTTTTGAGACAGATTCTCACTCCATCACCTTGGGTAAAGAACCATGGAATCATTAAAATTCATAGCAACCTCAAACTCTTTGGTTCAAGAGATCCTCTCACCTCAGTCTCCCAAGTAACTGGGACTACAGCTGGGCACACCATACCTGGATAGTTTTTTCTATTTTTAGTAGATATGAGGTCTTGCTCTTGCTCAGGCTGGTCTCGAACTTTTGAGCTTCAGCAGTCCACATCCCTCAGCCTCTCAGAGTGCTAGGATTACAGGTGTGAACCACAGCATCAGCCAGGAAACAATCTTTAGAGTGAATAGACAACCTGTAAAATGGAAGAAAATATTAGGATGTTATACATCTGATAAAGGGTTGATAGCCAGAATCTACAAAGAATTCAAGCAAATCAGCAAGAAAACAAACAGCCAAACAAACTACCTGATTAAAAAGTGAACCAAATACATGAACAGGAATCTTTCAAAAGATGGACTGATGGCCAGGAAACATGAAAAAATGCTCAGCATCTCTAATCAGCAGGGAAATGCAAATCAAATCACAATGAGATATCACTTAATTCCACTAAGAATGTAGTTATCAAAAAGTCCCAAAGAAACAATTGCTGACATGGATGTGGATAGACAGGAACCTTCAGACACTATTAGTGGGACTGCAAACTAGTATAATCTGTATGGAAAGTAGTATGGAGACACCAAAAGAACCTAAAGTAGACCTACCATTCAATCCAACAATCCCACTATGGGGCATTTACTCTAAGGGATAAAATTACATTTTATAAAAAAGACACTTAATTTGAGTTAAGTGGCACAATTCATACTTGCAAAGATGTAGAAACTACCTAAATGCCCATCAACATGAATGGATTCATAATATGTGACATATATGTACCATGGAGAACTACTCAGCCATTAAAAATAAGGGTAACTAATACCTCTTGGATCAACCTGGAGGGCACTGGAACCATCCTTCTAGGTCAAATATCACAAGAATGGAAAAACAAACACCACATGTACTCACTATTAAATTGGAACTAATCAATCAACATTTACATGCAAGGAAATAGCACTCTCAAAAATCAAGTAGGTAGGGAAGAGGACTTGGATAAATGCACACCTAATAGCTGCAAGGCACACTATCTGGGTGACGGATACATTGATAGCTTTGACCCAGATAGTACAATAGCAATACATGAAACCAAAACATTTGTTTCCCTGTTATATTCTGAAATAAAAAATAAAAAAATAGTAAAGTGCTGATATAAAAAGTATATATAAAATAAAAAGGTTTATGCATATGTAAATGTATAATATGTATATGTACTCTGTGCATGTTTTTACATTTATAATATATATTATAATATATTTTTTTTATTATATTATATTAATATATACAGCAATGAGTGAAGAGAAGAAAACATTGGAAGGACATAGGTCTTTTCATCAAAGAATGAAAAATAGCAATACATAAGATGAGTATGTCTAGAGCTAGATATCTGATGTACAATTTAGGACTTAAATTAATAAAATTGTATTGTATCTTAAATTTTTTTAAATATGATTATTGCTGTTCTTTTCACACACAAAAATGACCTGGCTATATGAGGTAATGGATATGTCACTATTGTAACTATTTTACTATCTTTATGGATCCCATAACATCATGATGTAAACCTCAAACTAATATAAGGAGAAGTTCATGAGTACATTGTAGAATAATATAAAAACAGTAGAAGATAATCTTTATGGTATTGCCTAATGCATAATATTTCTTTCAAATTATTTTTGACTGAGAATAATGATAAAATAGAAAGGGAATAGACCGAATACTAATTTTAATCTCTTAAGATTTAATTTATAAATGTGATATAACATTATATTTGGCTTAAATTTTAATGAGAACTATATATGTTAAATTTGAATATCAAGTAATTTAAATAATTTCTAAAAAATTTTCTCTGTTTTTCTTTTCCACTTCAACAGCCAAATCTTCTTTAAGAAGTGGCAATACATTTAAATGCTAGAATTTCTAGAGTTACTGAACAGTAAGTCTTTAATATCAAGGTTAAAAGCAGGGCAGTTTATGAGATATGGCAAACATCAATCTCCATAAGAGAAAACACATAAATCCTACCAGTGTGTAACCGTAACTCCCATATATTTTGCACTTTGGTTGAGGAATAAATTAAAATAAAAACCAAAAGTCCTTGTCTAAGTGACATTTTTCTTTCAGGTCAACAATTCAAATGTGTGCTGGACTGATTTATCTGACCTTTATCGTTCTTTCGGATATAACTAATATGTAGTAATGCACCCTACCTTGTATTTAATATTCAATATTTCTCTGAAAATTTTTGTGACCCTTTATGCTAGTAGGTGGCTCTCTCTATATATATACATATTTTAATTTTTAACTTAGACTTAATAACTTAATTTGCATTCTGCTCATCCTTCCCACTTACAGTCTTGAATACATTTTGAGAATGTGAAAAAGAAAGCAACTTTCTATTCATAAATTTAAAGATTATTAAATTTCTTAAGTGAAATGACAAATGGAATCCTTTAAAAGAGATCCGAAAACAGGCTTGCCAAACTGGTCAAAAGATAAAACAATTAAATAAACCAAAAAAGTAGCAATTTAGGGCAAAGAAAAAAACATATAAATAGTGCATTTTTAACTATGATCAATAACTAAAAAGTACACATGTGAAATATATTTTTAAAACTATAACACAAATGTTCACGCAAACACACATACAGCTATATATATATGTGTGTATATACACACACACACACACACACACACACATATATATATTTAGCAATAAAAGTAGCCAATGTTTCTTGATAATCTGCTGCCCTCCTAACAGGTAGTACTTATACAGGTAGTACTTGCTTTTCCCATGAGGAATAAAACAGTTATGTAACTTGCCAAAGACAAGTCAGGCTACAAAGTGCAACCTTATGACAAATGTCTTATAGTGCCACTTGCATCATATTGCCTTTCAGCAGTATGATGCCACATGATTCAAAATTCAAAATCAATAAGTTATGAAGACATTGAAAAGAAAAAAAAACAGAATCTGTATATGTTTGCTTTTGCTGTAATACTTGGATGTTTATAGCATGTTGTTAGGATTAGTATTAGCACAATGCTAACTAGTTATTTTCTAAAAATTTATTACAGCTCACTCCTGTTGTCAAATTAACAGGAGAATCTAGGAAATGTACATACATCATCCTGGCTTCTCAACTGAAAAGTTTATTAAAACTGATTTCTAATAAAATTCTAGTCAAACAAGAAAACAACTTTGAAAACATGTTTTCATTATTTTAAATGCATCCAAATAAATTCGCATCATAAACTTGAGGATGTTTAACTATGGTAAATATATGCCTATATTTAATATTTTTAATGACTTCTATTCCCAAAGTATATCAGATTCAGTTGTATTCAGACTTACCTCTTTATCCTTTAAAAGGTGTGTTTGTATGTGTTTTAACTATATTCTTTCACATATACAATCAGTAATTTAGTGAGCAACAGTCATGACCCAGGCATTATAATAAGATCTGGAGATCTATCAGGAAACAGAAGAGACCTTGTTCTAGCGGCAGATTGGAAGTACACAGCACACAAAGATAATACGTGTGTGATGTTGGGGATGAGTAGTTGTGATTTTTTACAATAACACCATAATATCTGTCTTTCTATTTTTTTAAGAAATAGAATCTCAGTATGTTAACCAGGCTGAATGAACTAAAACGTCCAAGCTTAAGTAAGTCTCTGCCCTCAAACTCCTCTACTGAGCTACGATCTCAGGCACACACCACCACACCTCGCTGGCAGTTATAATTTTAAAGAGGAGAGAAATGCTTTACCAACAATGCTGTATTTTTGTCCTGCAAATATAGGACTTTGTATCTTGACAATACATGACAATTGGTGTTCCATATTGCTTTAAGTCTTCAAAACCAGAAAGTCATTGTTGGAATTGCAATCTAGCATAATTCATTTACACTATTCAAATTTTGAGACCTTTAGGTAGTGTCCATGTTTTTGACTGCTAGAAATCAAATGAGGATTACATCTTCTTGTCTTTCATAATGATAGTTTCTTATAAATTAATTCACTAGATCAAAATTGCTATTAAAAATTAAAATTATTTAATTGATTCGCCAAATTAATCTTCACAAGAGTTACCCAATTTATAATTAATTTTACTTAAATAATGTAACTTGTATTTTACACTATCCACAATTGCATTAAGAACATTACAGAAAAAGAAAAATCAGCAACAGTCTCATGGACAAATGATTGACCACCAATGGCCCTAGGACTGTATGGCACATATAATATGGAATAATCTATCACCTACTTTTTTATGGCTACACAGCTGAGAACTACATATTAAGGTTTATATTATATTGATGACTGGTTGAGCTGTTTTAATAAATATTTTATTTAAATAATTGTTCTAACCACTGAATTCAATGATATCACTATCATATCTACATATTAGCCTTTATGCCATATTTTATTGAAAAATCATATTATTTTCTAGCTAGCAGAGTAGTACATTTATTACTAGTTGTTAAAGAATTGTGGTATAAATAACCTCTATAAAGAGCCATTCTTTTCTTTCTCCTATTCTTTTTACTCCTTTTGAACTCAAAATAAAATAAAGAAACAAATCTTTAAAAAAAAAAGAACATTGGCTCGGTGCCTGTGGCTCAACGGGCTAAAGCGCCAGCCCAGGCCCGCCAAACAACAATGATGGCTGCAACCAAAAAAAAAAAAAAGAACATTAATCTTCATATTGTTAGAAATATTAAAGTATTGCCACCTGTAGCAGGTTTTTCTGTTGGAAAGTTTGAACGTTTTGTCAGAATTTTGCTTTTGAAATGTGTTAAACCCTATCTATCTTTAGGTAAGTATTGTTTTCCATTTCTATACTTTTTAATTGAAGTCAAATGCCATTTTAAAGACGCTACCTCTATAATATCCACAAAATTTTTCTCTTAAGGATGATAAGTTTTTGTCTATAGAGCATTTCAATTTTTAGATGTCATCAGTTGACTTTGCAGATTTTGTTTCTATCATTCCTAAACATAGAACTTTCATCCGCTGAGAAAAGTTCAGTTGGCTGGGTCATCAGGTTTTCCCATGTTCTCACTGTGTGTTTGTTTGTGTGTGTGAAGTGTGATCACTGCCGTGTTGTTGCCTACATCTAACTTCTTTGTTTGAAATAAGGTGGGAGTCTGCTCCTTTTTTTCCTCCTGATAATTACTAACAGATGTCACAGCAACATTTATGATGATAGTTGGATTTTTCAACTGAGAAATTTTAATTTCATTGCTGATTCTGAACTTCATCAGAAATATCACTAAAATATGTTGCTGTAATGATTAGAAAATGGGCTTAACCCACAATCACTAAGGTTAGTAATTGAGGATTCTGAAACTTTGAGTAAGTCTTAGTAATTTGATCCCACATCAGCTTTCTCATTTTATATCAAACACTGAATTATTTTAGATTATGCTTCTTGATTTCATTCTTCCACTCAAATTTACCATATGCCTGAATGTATTCATTAATTTCCTTAGGAAGTTTTACTTTTAAATGTATTTTCTAGCTAAGATGATAGCTTTTTAATATGCAGCTCACACATGTTTCTCTCTAAATTTAATACTGCCTTGAGGATTTTAATTCAATAACTCAGTTGATTGATTTTCTAAAAATATTGAATGTTATAATCTATTATTAATTCATTATTCCAATATCTACATATAAAAAAGCATGAGCACAAAACACACTTAATTCAATATAATTATATCTTTGTGATTAATAGCTTATGATCAAATGAGTTCCTACATACATTGATAATAAAAATGTTACTCACATTTGAAGGGATTTATATGCAGTTCAATGATGAAAATTGTGCTCAAAAGCCTTTACAATGTCTATTTTATGTTATAATCAGAACATGACTCAAGTTCTGTTGTTGATGTTAGAATTTCTTGATTGTTCAGCCTTCTTCTCAAGAGCAGATTTCAACTGTCTTGTTATTAACCTATATCTAGGCACTCTTCTTTAATCTTTGGCTTCCTTCCAGTAATGTATAAGTCAAGAGAATCTAAATAGTAAGTAGATTATTATTATTAACCCTCCCCCAGAATTGTCTTTGTCTTGCTGGAGTCTGTAAGTAGGAAGATTTCTGGAGAAATTATTAGAATATTATTATGAATACTTTCCTAAAATTTACTTACCAAGAAAAGGGAAAAAATATTAACTTCTTGCACAGGGGTTAATTTTTTGCTTATTTGTACTTGAATGCAAGTTAACAATGTAAGATTGACTGCTAGCTAAGTTTAGGATTAGAATGAATGGAGCTATAATCAGAAGAAAGTGCTAAATCAGAAGAAAAAATACAAATGAGAACATATTTCAGCTAAGAACTTGTTTAAAAAGAGTAAGCCTCAGTAGTCAGTTAAGGAAGATTGATGGAACAAAGGTGCCCCTCTAGAAATAAATAAGATTATGATGGAGGTCATTGCTAATAAGTATCTTTAATGGAACTTTATCATTAGCTAAGATGTCTTTTAAAATGTGATGCTTATAAACTTCAAATCACATTCAAACCTGTGCCTCTCAATTTTAAGCTTTCTCCTATGGGACAAAGAAGGAAGCTGTTTTAGCTGATTGAGGATCATACAAGCTTAATTTTTCAGAAAACCTTATATTAATAATACTTTTCATCTATTTTCATAAACATAAGAGATTTTTTTAATTCTTAAGTGAGTCAGTGATTAATGGTAGGTGGAATCTAAGTTAAAAATGGCATTTTTTTTTACCTCTCAACTTTATGATGAGAAACTTTGTGCAGTTTCTACCTGTTTAAAAGATTTAGAGAAGACTAAATACCTTATTTCTATGGTCTGTGTGTCTTAATCATTTGTTATAAATTATATAATCAGTGGTAAATGTTGGTACTGAAACAGAGAATATCTACTTTGGACAAATGAAAAGGATTTTGTATTGGCAATAGATGGCAATTTCCTATATGTATCTTTTTCTGAGGATATTCTAAAGGACATCATAACTTATTCAAAGACAGTACTTTTTTTTTTTTTTTTTTTAGGAGACAGAGTCTCACTTTGTCACCTTTAGTAAAGTCCTGTGGTGTCATAGCTCTCAGCAACCTCAAAGTCTTGGGCTCAAGTGATTCCCTTGCCTCAGCCTCCCAAGCAGCTGGGATTATAGGCACCCCCCACAATGCCTGGCTGTTTTTAGAGAGGAGATGTCTCTCTGGCTCAGGCTGGTCTCCAATCTGTGAGCTCAAGCAATCCAGTGTGCTAGGATTACTGGCGTGAGCCACTGCCCCCGGCCAGGACTTGACTTTCTGACAGTCATGCTAGCAAACTTCAGCTTTATTGCTTGGCAGATTTTGTTTTTAGTCCAATGCTATACATACTTGAGACAACTCTACTCATTAATAAAATGGGAATATTGATGCCTCTTGTACAGATAATTAGCATGCTATAATGTTAATGTGGCAGATGCTGAATAGATGAGAGAAATAAAGTTATTAAATATTACCTCATGGCAAATAAACATCTTTTTTTAAAGAAAAATGTAGTTGATGACATTAAAGAGCTTATTTCTTTCTTTTATTTCATTTCACATTAATGTGAGGGTAAAAACAAAGCAGTTACAATATCAGAATTTGTTAGGTAGAGTCTCTCTTTTGTTTTGTCTGACACTCAAAAGGTGGGAGCACCAGACTCCCCCTTTCACACTTGCCTCACTCTCCTCCACCCAAGTTGATTGAAATGGGTTTTTCTCCTCAGCGGGCAGGAATTAGAAAATCTACTGGCTTTTTATTACTATTGAGTACATTGAATACTTGCTTTTTCATTCTTGTGATATTTTACTGAGACAATGTGTTTCAACTCCATCTAGGGTAACACAAACAATGTAAAGTCACCACCTTTTTATGGCTGCATAGTATTCTATGGAATACATATACCACAGTTTATTAACCCATCCCTGAGTTCATTAGCATTTAGGTTGTTTCCACGTCCTGGTGATTGTAAATTTAGCTGTAATAAACAGCCTAGTGCAAATGTCTTTATGATAAAAGGATTTTTTTTTTATTCTGGGTAGATGCCCAGTAATGGGATTGCAGGATCAAATGGGAGGTCTAATTTGAGTTCTTAGAGGCTTCTCCATCATTCTTTCCAAAGAAGCTGTACTCATTTGCAACAGTGTTCCCCTCTCCCCACATCCACAGCAGCATCTGCAACTTTGGGACTTTGTAATGAGGGCTAATCTTACTGGGGTTCAGTGGTATCTCAGGGTGGTTTTGATTTGGGTTTCTTTGATAATTAGGTTGTGATGAGCATTTTTTCATAATTTTTGACCATTTGTCTGTCTTCCTTACAGTAGATTCTGTTCATGTCTCCTGCCCAATGATAGATAGTATTATTTGCTCTTCTTTTTTCAATTAATGTACTCAACAGATCCTAGTTATCAAACCTTGTCAGATTTATCACGTGCAAATATCTTTTCCCATTCTGAAGGTTGTCTCTTTGCTTTGATTGTTGTGTCCTTAGCTGCGCAGAAGCTTGTTGGTTTAAGTAAGTCCCATTTATTTATTTATTTATTTTTATTAAATCATAAAGAGGTAGATCATGTATACATTAATGCATTTAGGGGGTACAATGTGCTGATTTCATATACAATTTCGAATGCTTACTTCGTACTGGTTAATAAATCCCTCACCTCATTTACTTAATTATTGTGTTAAGACATTTATACTCTATACTTAATAGATACAACATGTACCTTTGCAATATGCACCACAGGTGTGATCCCACCATTCGTCCTCCCGCCCTCCATCTGATCTCCCCCTCCCTTCCCCTCCCCCCTCCCTCCTTCATCCTGGGCCATAGTTGTGATCTCTTCTTATTGTTGTTGTTGTTGTTGTGATTATCACTGAAATCTCCTTCATAAAATCTCTCACCAGGCCAACATCCTCAAAAGTTTTTCACACTTTTTCCTAGAATTTTTAGCTATGACAAACCCACAGCTAATATCATACTGCATGGAGTAAAACTGAAAGCTTTTCCACCTAGAATTGAAACCAGACAAGGAAGTCCTTTAATACCACTACTATTCAACATAGTGCTGGACGTTCTAGCCAATGCAATTAGGCAAGAGAAGAATATAAAGGGTAACCAAATGGGGCAGAGGAGGTAGAACTCTGGTTCTATGCTGGTGATATGATCTTATACTCAGAGAACCCCAGAGATTAAACCACAGACCCCTGGAAGTGATCAAGAAATACAGTAATGGGCGGTGCCTGTGGGTCAATGAGTAGGGCACCAGCCCCATATACCAAGGATGGCAGGTTCAAACCTGGCCCCAGCCAAACTGCAACAAAAATAGCCAGGCATTGTGGCAGGCCCCTGTAGTCTGAGGAGGCTGAGGCAAGAGAGCTGCCAAAGCCCAAGAGCTGGTGGTTGCTGTGAGCTGTGACACCATGGCACTCTACTGAGGACAATAAAGAGAGACTCTGTCTCTAAAAAAAAAAAAAAAAGAAAAGAAAGGAAAGAAAGAAAAAGAAATACAGTGACATCTCAAGGTATAAAATTAATGTCCACAAATCAATAGCCTTTGTGTACTCCCATAGTAGCCAAGTTGAGAAACTCATTAGAAACACAATTCCCTTCACAGTAGCTTAAAGGAATGAAATATCTAGGAATATGCCTAACAGAATAGGTAAAGGACCTCTACAAGGAAAACTATGAAACCCTAAGAAAAGAAATAGCAGAAAACATTAACAAATGGAAGAACATGTCATGCTCTTGGCTGGGAAGAGTCAACATTGTTAAAATGTCTATACTTCTCAAAGCTATCTACATATTCAGTGAAATCTCCATTAAAATATCAATATCATATTTTGAAGAACTAGAAAAAATAGTTCTTTATTTCATATGGGACCAGAAAAAAAAACGTATGGCCAAGACAATTTTTTCTGATAAAAACAAAGCTGGAAACATCACCCTACCTATTCGATTCTATGGAACAGAATAGAAAACCAAAAGATGAAACTAACCTCTTACAGCCATCTGTTCTTTGATAAACCAATCGGCGACATGTTTCGGTTTATTTACCTTCATTTGTATTAATAACGCACATCCTTATTAAGGTAATATACTAAATGATTATCCCTATTTTTAAAGTATGCAGATCAATCAACACACTATCTACTGGTATTTTCCCAAGGCCCTATACTAGGTACTGGAAGAACATGCATATATAAACTGATACTCATGCCCTATAAGGTAAAATGATGTTATTGGACATGTTCAAAAACAAATGACCAAATCACTAGGAAGACATAAAAATGGAATTCATCCAGATTATTTGAATTTGAACCTAGAAGTTAAGTATACAGCTAGATATTTAAAAATGAACAAAATCACAGTTAGTTTAGAATGGGAACAATTATCCATTTTAATATGTCCAGAGCCAAAATAATAATTCTAGATGTGTCTGAGATGCCACTAGGGCATGTATAAATAGATTTTCCACAATTTATAATTGGTATGCATATGTATGACTTATATTACAAATGCATATAAAAGCAGATGAAAGAGTCTTTCACTTCAAAAATATTTGTATCTGCATTAAAATTTGCCTGTGGCCCATAGTTATTTATCCATTTTGGATAAAATTTTACATTATATTAATTCTGGTACATATAAAACATTAAAAAAAACAAAGAAACAGAAACTATTGTGTGTGTCTCTGTGTTTATGGACCAGCATTACGTGCCATGAATGATTCACCATCTTGAGCATATTTTTTTCCTAATTCATGTCATGTATAAGGACATTTTTTTATTTCTCACAATAAGAATTTTTGAGGGCTGAGAGACATCAAAATGATCAGGAAACCAAAGAACATAACACCTAAAAGGTCAATGTGGTAAGACTATGATTTTCCTTTAGTGGTGGCATTTAAAACATCACATTGCAATGACAAGTACCTCTTTTGACAAGGGACAAAAATGGTATAACAGGAAGCTATTTCTGTGGCAGTGACTTTAGCTAGAATGTTAAATCATATTTTCTCAATCTTAAGCTTCTCATAAAATATTTTATTTGTAGTAACAAAAGCAAATCACTCAGCAATATTTGATAAGGTATTGAGAATGCAGTTCATAGATTTATATCTAGCTACCGACAATCTTATTTTTATACGACTGATTGTGATAAACTGCTAGATTCAATGGGGTTGAGTACAACTGAGCCAATACTTAATGAAATTTGTTGTACAACATAACTGTAATAGTATATAAAATTGTTATGTAAATGTTAGGTTGTTAAATGTAATAACAATCATATTTTAGTGTTGTAATTGTTTTAAAATTTTACAAGGAAGTATATATATATATAAAATATGGAATTAGCATTTATGAAAGCCTAATAATTTATTTATTAATATATTTTTAGAATATATTTTTATAGGAAATATTATTATTTATTGATATAAAATCTGCTAGACAGCCATAAAGGAAACATATTTTGTTAACTGGGAGAAAGAAAAGCAAACACAGCTGAGATTCACAATTTCAAAGCCTCTCAATAAAGAGGGAGAGAGATAATTTGTCCTTTTGCTAATAAACAAGTTCTTGGCACAAAAAGGAAAACAATCCAGGGGTCTGGTTCTTTGTGGCAACGGAAAGTCATTTGATTCATGTTTGCTGACAGCTGTGTAAACTACAGCGTTTATTACAAATACTGAGGAACATATGAAACCACAAAAAGGCTAAGTCTTTCTTTCAATCATTTCAATATTTTTAAATCTTTGAAACTTATTATTTACTTTATCTTTTCAAATATAACGTGCATATGACAGAGAAAAGACAGAGAGAGAGATTCACTGATTAATTGCAGTAGATAATTAGGTAAATGTGGTAATATTATTGCTCCACTTCTTTAGATCTTTCTGTATCCATGTCCTATACCATGGGAAGTGGTTTTTGGAGTTCCTTTCAATAGATACTGGATTTACTTCCCACCTCTTCACTTTGAACCTGCTTACCTAACTTTCTTTGTCCAAAGGGGCTATTAGCAAAAGTGGCACAAGCACGTTTGTTAGGCAAGCTTTCTTTTCTGTGCTTCTACTCTTGTTAGGAAAATAAAAAAAGCTGGGAAGAACTACTTCTTCAAGAAGAATGAAAATCATAAGGAGTAGACACGAAGCAACAGCAAGAATAATCTGTATCACCCAAAAGCTAAACCAGCGAAGTCATTAATTGTGGATTTTTCTAGGCTATAGGGTTTGGTTTGGCTTTGTTTTGAAACATAGGAAATAGCCAAGTAAGCATAAACCAACTAAATACATACACTTAAAAGTTACCAAGAAATAGAAGATATTTGCATCCATTACTTTTTCAAAAAGCTTGAGATTTAATTCACATAGCACACATTTCACCCAATTAAAGTGTACACTTCGATGGCTTTTAACACTGAATTCACTATAATAACAAGCGAATTCTGATTTGTTTCCTTGTTCCTTACAACGATCGTCGTCTACACAGTTGCTACTGGCATGGGTCTTACAATCCAATGGTCCTGGCCACGGAATGTTACAGGGAGAGTGACAGTGGCATAAACAGAGTCCTGAGATATCACGGGGCATCTTCATATATGTGTTTATTAGACTGTCTTAGATAGGGAGCGCTTCCCTTAAAGCAATTACAAGCCTAAGTTTTGAAAATTCAATGTACGAGAAGTTAAATAAGCAAAGCAAATTTAGAGCTAGTTACAAGGAGAATGTCTTTATATTCTCTCAAAACAAGCCTTTTAACCAAATGAAAAAAAAAACAGTAACTACTGTGTAAAGTCATTTACACAAAGTAACTATCGTGTAAAGTCGTTTTAACCACATCCCTCATAAGTTGAGACATAAAATAACCCAAAATTGATACTGCGACGTATTAAAGATGTATACCTTCAGTTTCATTATTGAAAAGTGTGTAGAGATAGAGTTAAGAGTATCAAATATCTCCTAAAAAATGCAAGTACTACCTGGGAAAAGGACATGTTATATAACAAGTACATACAGATATGTAAAAACAAAGATTTAAAAATATAGCACCAGTAATTTGAAGCACCAATCTGATTGTTGTCTGTGTGGCTGTTTTTTAAAGCTTTTCTTCAGGGTAGCAGTGAGTACACATGTTCTGTTTATACTTTGTTTTTAGCACAAACTGAGCCGAGGTTTTAAGCGTATCCCCCACCTAGACCGGGAGCACCGTACCCAAAAGGTGTGAATTTACACATCCCCCCCTCCTCCCTGTCACGGCTTGATTTTCATTGACATTGACTTCCACAAGTGCACTTAAGTGTTGATCGATCGGTTCCAACCTGGTATTGAGCACCTGTGTTTGTTTCTCCATTTCTGTGGAGTTTGGGGTAGATTGCTGGGGAGCCAACAGAGAGGCGTCCAGAGACCCCACTGAGAAGACCTGTGAGGACAAAGACTAGAAAGGAAGAAGGGCGAGAACAGCGGCAGAGTGGACCAGACTCAAAGATGCCGGGGCCAAATCTGGAGCTTTTTTTGATATTTATTAAATCATCATGTTAGCAACATAATTACATTTTTTTAGTTATTCTTTTGGAAAAAATATTCATACAGTGTTATACAGAGATTTCTAAATTTTATTTGAAAATAAGAAGGTTCTATACTTATCTTGTTGAATAAGAGAAAACATTTTTAATTTAGTCTTATGTAAATCTTGTATTACAGTTTATTTATTATAATTATTTGTTGACCACCCTGTAACATAGGTCAGGGAATATGTCAGATGCGCAAAGAATACGGGAATAAATAAGAGACAAATGCTATTTGGGAGTTTTTAAAAAACACAGTCTGTACTTGGGGGTGTGTGTATGTCAGTACACAGGTGGGAGAACTGACAAGCCTGTTATGTTCAGTAATTCTGCTAAGTAAGGATATGAATAGCTTCTTCTAATGATAACCACATTACTTTGGGCATTTATTGAATAAAGGATTAAAGAAGATTGTAGGGAAATCCAGGAAAGGCTTCACAAAGGAAATATAACTTGAGATTGACCTTGCAGATTTGATTTTGACAAGGAACAACTGGGTTGGACAGGGCATGTTTGTGTTTGTGCGATTGAAGTCGCAGAGGTGGGGTAGGGCTGATGTCTTCTGTAAGCAAAGAGTCTAATTTTAATAATAATTAAATCATGTGGAGTATCAAATATGTATTCTGTCTTTCAAATATACTGTATCATTTCTATACTATTTGTATTTATAGCTCTTTTACTATATTCCAGAAAGGGAAGCAAATGTAAAGATAAGGAATATATAGACTGCTGCAAAGAAACAGATTTTATTAGGAAAATACACTTATAAACAATTGCAGTACTGTGTGATAATTAGCATACAATAACAGTATCAGTATCTTGAATTAAAGCGTCAGCATAATTATAGGAATAGGGATGGTGATATTGAAAAACTCATCCCGAGTTTTGGTTCTGAAATTGAAGTACTCCCTTACCATAGAGAATAAGCAGCTAGTGGAAAGCATGCTGAACTGGACTTGGAAATCCAAAATTCAAATCCAGAGTTGTTACCTTATTACTAAAATAAATTCAGTCAACTGAGCTGTCAGGTAAAGAAGTACCAGAGTTTCTATTTTAAGTCAGTGATTGGAATCTGAGCACTACATGGTTAACAAAGCCATACTTTACACAAACTAGGTACATCTACCTGTTCACACAATCTCTGAGGGCGTCATAAATAACATCCTGAAATGTCTATTATCTTTAATTGCATCTTCCATGACATTTACAGTTTCATGAGGTTTTACAGAAGCCTTATTTTTAATCTCTATTGTTTAAAATTGCATGATAAAATCAATAGAACTAGCTTCATGACAGTTCAAATTGTGTAGCTTTGGACAATTTTAGCACTGTTTGAGGAATTAAGTTATGCTAATTAATATTAGAAAAGTACATTTGTTTTTATGTCCATTGCCAAAATATTGTACCAGAACCTGTATTTGTTAAGAGCTTAAAATTAATTCGTTGAAAACTGTATTTGACAAAAGTCTAAATTTGGGGGGTCTAATATACCTCTATTAATTTTGTATGTCAAATTTATCTCCTAGAAATATCATTATACTGAGTCACTTTGTATTGAAAAATTTTTTACCTATTATGAGCCTATAAAATCTATATTTTATTTAAGAACAAATAGTTACATTAAAAATACACTATATGTGTTTGAAACCTGTAGAATATAAATGTTTTTTTTTTCTCCAGGTCGTCACTTCTATGACACATAACTTAATCCTAATCACTCCAATTTGTGGAAGTTCTTTTCCAACTAAACTTTTCAAGACATTACTACTAACTATAAAATAAATAGTAGTCATGGAAAATCACAGAATATGTAGATACACAAGAAATTATAATTAGAGGGATGAGTTAATTCATGCCTAACTTGTACAATGCACACATTTTGGGTGAAGGGCACACTTATAACTTTGACTTAAAATATACAAAAGTAAATTATGTAATCAAAATGTGTGTACCCTTGTAATATTCTGAAATTAAATACATAAATAAAAGAATTGTATTTCACCAATTTATTCAAAATGCGAACCATGTATTGTCTGTCTTTAATTGTTTTTTAATAATATAAAGATGAATTATACATTCTTATATCAAAATTAATTTCTTTTCTAGTTACTTACTCCTTTTACTGTTAAAACATAAATCTTCCTGGTGGCACCTATGGCTCAAAGGAGTAGGGCGCCAGCCCCATATGCCAGAGATGGAGGGTTCGAACCCAGCCCCAGCCAAAAACTACAAAAACAAACAAACAAAAAAAAACAAAAAACATAAATCTTCCCCCTTGTATCTCCATAAATTGGTGGATTATTTCATTGCTTTTAGTACCTTTCTCTAAAAGAGTACCTCTAACTGCCCCCCTTTGACTTTCAAAGTTTGTCCCTATCAAAAAAAGTTTCTCTCTCTCCATTTTGGTACATACGTCCCTGGAGAATCTCTGCAGCATTGATCAGCTCAGACCCTAACCAAAAGGTGACCCGAAATTCATTCAGGTTGTTACTTCACTTTTTCACCCATGGGGCATGAAAAGAGCAATACAAATTCAATTTCCAACCTTATTCAATTGTGAGAATAAAATGAAATAATATTTGAACGTGCTTTGGAAAGTATAAAGTACTGTTAAATTATAAGCCACTGCTACAGGTAGTAGAATGACATTTTTCAGTCTTTGCTGTATTTCTCTTCATCCTGAAAGTTATGTTAACTTGTATTCTCACTACCTCTGATTTCTATTCGCCACTGAAAAAGTACATTAGATTCAGAGCAAGTTTCAGAGAATCAACCATAATCAGTGAGTTCCTTTAATTTCAGTTTCAGATGCAGAATTTTGCAAAATTTTGCATATTTAAGTAGATAAAATTTGTTGGAAATTTAATACACTTTACTCGGTTTGATTCAATGATGAATGTGACTGGACAGTCTCAACAGAATGTGTATTAGTATCACCTGGGTGTTCACTACTTAAATTTCCCAGGTGGTTTTATTTACATTACGTTTTCATAACTCTTGTTGTAAAGCAAGTTAGTATAAGATAGTGGAAGAATAATAAACATTTAGTACAAACTCTGATTTTATTTTTTTAATTTTCTCTGCACATGTACATGTGTTTATTTGGTTTCCACTTTTTGCCTTCACAAAATTAAAGAGGCTTAAAATTTAATAATAATAGCAATGTTTAAGATAAGGGCTAGAAACAAAAACCTCACAAAGAACGAACGAAGATAAATACATTCGGAAAAGAAATCAGATGATTGTAGCAATAAAATATTGAGCAATAATAATAATAATGCAAAAAAAGTAACATTCACATTGTCAGATAAAAGTATGTCTATCATAGAATGCTTTGACTCTGAGGTTCAGTATGAAGTCATAAGTTAACTTTTTCTTTCCAAAGTCTCAAAAAATAGAGATTATTTATTTTGATAAATAAAAATAGAAGATAATTCCAAAAAAAGATTATGCCAAATCTTATGGACAGTAGAAAAAGAAGAAATACTTCAAAATCATTCCTCTTCATCTGGATATACCTGATATTAAAATTGGAAAAAATATATTATAAAGGGAAATTGCAAATGTATTTCATTTATAAATGAGGATGCAATATCCTAAACAACATATTAATACCTAAGAATGGTGTAATATGGGACTGGGGAATATTTTTTGATAATGCAAACCGAGACAAGGTCCGTAGTTATCAGCGGACCTAGGGAGGCCTTCCTGATTAGAAGTCATTTTGCTTAGTTCATATATAAATTCCACACCTGCCAGTAAGGCCATGTTCCCAAGCCCATTGCCAGTAAGAGATGGCTAGAGAAAGTCTGTCATGCACAGATTTTGTTTAATTGTTAATCCTTCTTTGCTCAAGTCATTCTATCTGGAGCATTTGCATGAAACATAGATATATTGATATTCTATGGCCATAATGTTTTTATTAAATCATAGCTGTGTACATTAATGAAATTATGGGGTACAATGTGCTAGTTTTATATACCATTTGAAATATTTTCATCAAACTGGTTAACATAGCCTTCCCCACATTTTCTTAGTTATTGTGTTAAGACATTTATACTCTACACTTAGTAAATTTAAGATGTACCCTTCTAAAATGCACCGTAGGTGTGGTCCCACCAATTACCCTCCCCCCTCCCCTTCCCTCCCTCGCCTCTTTCCCCTTCTTCTTGGGCTATAGTTGGGTTATAGTTTTCATAAGAAAGCTATAAATTGGTTTCAGAGTGGGGCTGAGTACACTGGATACTTTTCTTCCATTCTTCTGTGCCCATTTTGAATGGTTTCTGCTCATACTGCTCTGCCAAACTTCCTGTTATCCAGCATTCTTTTGGTTCTTGCCAAGCCATTAAATCCATACCTCTAGCAATCTTCCTTCCAGGCAAAATGAGCAACCAGATATGCTACTGAAACTTCTGATCTTTGGGTGTGACACCCTGGTGCCCGTCCTTGTGGAGATGCACACACACCTGGCTCAGGATTCTGATGAGCTGATGAAAAAGATCTGGCAGTTATAGAGAATTTGCTGACCAGCTGCTGCCCTACACCAACAAGGACAGCCAGCGGATCAGTGGTAATGTGTAAGTCAAAAGCATTTAGCAAAATGCTGAACCTTTAGAGCATAAAAATAGCTGCTTTTCCATTTCTGCCTTGCAAATCTGGAAATTTCTCTTATGGTCAAACTTGGCTTAGAAATATTCAGTGAAAAGAATTCTGGAAAATGAGGAGAAGCTCAGCTAATTGACAAGCAGAAAGCTGC
Source organism: Perodicticus potto (assembly GCA_963574655.1). NCBI lineage: Eukaryota > Metazoa > Chordata > Mammalia > Primates > Lorisidae > Perodicticus > Perodicticus potto. Next base: position 29,685 of record CAUYRH010067340.1, on the reverse strand, counting down.
CTCACTTTCACTTTTCAAACCTCTTGCAGAAAGCTGCCATGTATGGCAATGAGATTATGGATGGAGAGATAGAACACATTTGAAAAATGTGAAGAATAGAGGAGCGGTAAGGAAAATAGCTGCTAAATGTGATCCTGAGGATTTTTGTCCGTGTGAATGGGCAGATGGTGGAATCTGAGAGATAATAAAGAGGCTGATGATGCCTATGGTATCTGACGGTTTTGAGTCCGTTACAACTCAAAATCAAATTCTTCCAGTCACATGCCCCTTCTGGCAATTCTTGCCGGGGCCCAGGACTGGCCAGGTCTCCTGCCCGGCTTAACTAGGTTCCAGACGTGGACCGCTAAGTTACCTTGCTCAGGTTCAGTTTCTCTTAGGTGCCTGAAAGCTGTCTACTTTAGGTGGAGAGAGAGAGAGAGTCTTAGAGAGAGTAAAGCAGTCTTCTCAGAATAGATAGATCTTAGTCTTTAGCGGAGCTTGGTAATCTTCAGCAGAGAGCCGCCGTGCTGGCGTTCTGCAGGCAGGAGAGGAGACAGAGTCAGAGTAAGAGGGTCATGATAGAATGTGCATTCTCCCACCTGCCTTCTCCTCCAGCCTAATCTAAGGCTGATCCCGTGCCTCTCAACACCACAGGTGTAGAGACTGCCAATTCACCACTGCTCTCATCTCGTGAGCCCTCATGCTTGGTAGGAGAGCCAAATCCCTCACCATGCCCTTTCCACCCAGGGGTTCCATTATTGAGCTGTACAGGTATTTCTTAGAACTCTCACTCCTAGCCATAGGCTACATGGGCTGCAACATCTTCCCATTGAGATCAGAGAATAATTCCTTTGTAGCATCCCCATCATCTTTTCTATTAAACAAAGGTTATTTCCCATACTAGAGCTTTTGAAGGGCAGAAATACTTCTCTTGGTAATTAATGTCTTGATTGATCAAAGGCATATTTTCTAGCTCCTCCTCTTATCATAGATTTACTCCTGTGCATTTTTATTTATTTATTCCTATGCATTACTATTTTATTTATTCCTAGCATTTTTATCCCTTTAAGAATTAGGACAGCTTCCTCTAGAAGGAAGTCCAATCTTTTTTTTTTTTTTTTTTTTTTCTGACATACAGCGGAAGAATAAGAGTTGTCTCGGGCCGCACATTAAATACTCAAACACCAACAAAAGCTAGTTAGGTTTGTGCATGCTTTTTGACAAACGTGACTGACCCTCCATATAAGCAAAAGAGTCCTCACAATCTGTGGCCTGTGGCCCCAGGGTGGACATCCCTGCAGGATATCAAAAGTATTACTTTCCCTTTGCTGTGTAACAATACTGCCATCAGTGTAGTTGCTTATAACAACACACACATTTATCCTTTCACAGTTTCTACAGGTCAGGAATCCAGACATGGATTAATTGATTCTTCTGTTTATGGTTTCACAAGCTTTAACATGAGGTATCAGCCAGGCCTGTAACCTAAACGGAAATTCTCTTAGGGGAAGGATGTGCTTTCAAAATCACCACAGTGGTTGGCAAAGTTCAGTTTCTTATAGTTGCAACTTCAGCTCCTTACTTGCTGTTGACCAGAGGTTACCCTCAGCTCTGAGAGACAGCTCATGTTTCCTTGCTACATAGTGTTTACATAGACACTTGCTTATTTAAACCCTCTGAAAAAATGAGAGAGAGAGAGACACTCCCTGCAAGACAAGTATTATGTTCTTACATAACATAATCAAAGCACATATATGTAATTCTGTATGTCCTGTCCCCTTTGTTCTTTTCTATTGTAATGAGTGGGGATCACAGAAGGGCTTGAATGCCGGGAGTTAGCGATAACAAGCTCTCCTTGACAGTCCGCCTACCACATCAAGGTAGCACATTGTTCTTTACTGAATATAGGCCGCCATAAGTTTAGATGTATTAGCAAACTTCAAAGACTACCAATACCATTCTTAGGTGCTCAAATAAAAATAATAAACCCTAATCCTGTAAAAATGCTTCTGTATCAATACGCTGAGCCCAACAAATCCTTATAAAAGGTTGATTAAGTTCACTGACTCATCCTAGAAAAACTACTACCCGCCTCATTGCTGATTATTACTACTCCCCTGAATATCAGTGCTCTCCTGGTGACTGTATCCATAGTCAGCAATGGGATTATGTGGCACCTTTTCTAGGATGAGTTGTCTTGTATGAACCGAAAAAAAAAAAAAAAAATCCCAGAATAGAGTTTCCTTTTTCAACTAAAACCTTCAGTGAAATTTGTTGATTGAAGTTTCCCAATTATACTGCTGTCACTTGAAGATTCTATTACTTTCCAACATTGCCTATGTGGTTCCTGGAAAAGCTGAGATGTAATTCTATGCTTCTCAAAGTTAGGTTTTAGGCTTTGTTATCCATTCCAAGGAAATGGATGCACTCTTTGAAAATGCCATGAAGGCCTTTGGATTTTTCTTTCAGGGCTGCAACATCTCTGAGTTGGGCTCTTTCTGAGTTGTTCCTTCAGACTTCAACATTTCCTCTTATCTCTCAGCCCATTAGAAGAAGCACATGGACAGCAAAGTCTTTGCAAACCTTTTTAATGTAGATTCTAAATATCGGTGTCATCTTTTTCTGTTACGTTCCTCCATTCCATCTGAATTTCATCACATATTGCCATAGACCATGAGTTTGATGAATCTTGATACTACTGAATGCCATGGATTACTGATGTATTACTTGCAGCCAGCAAGGAGGTTTTCTATGTGGATCATAAATTTGTGAATTCACTGATGAAGATACATTCCTCAAGGTCAATCCTGGTGTCAATCTTGCATTGCCATGGCACCTTCTGAAAAGAAGCCCACACTCAAATTGACAATTTGAACAGTTTAGAAAGAGACAGTTTGTGTAGCTGTGAGATGTTTAAAGACAGACATAAAAAAAAAAGGAACCAAGAAATAAAGTATAGAAAACCAGGGCTAATGTTAGAGAAGAACTATTATCAACCCTAGATCTAAAACAGTAGTTCTCACCAGGAGATAATTTTGCCACCATGAGACAGGGAGTTTCTGGAGACTTTTTATTGTACATTTGGGGGCGGGATTGCCTATTGGCCTATAGTGTGCAGAGGACAAAATGGGGAGAAAGTCCTCTCCCATAGCTAGGAACTACCTGTTCTCAAATATCAGTAATATCAAGTTCGCTATACTCTTGCCTAAGGAGATAAGTAAAAAGTGTCTAATGTATGGAGGTTATACAGATTATTTGTCTCTAAGAAGGATGCAATTATTCCAAAATTAACTGGTAGAACAAAAGCCGAGGGAATAAAGTCCTGATATTACCAGTTTCCTGCTTTTCTGCCTCCTATGCCTCCAACTAGAAGACCCCTACTGTATTGGAGACAGTAAGGGAGATTTGTGGACGTTGTCCATAGAGTTCATTCTCCTGGGGCACAGGGGAGAGGGAAGTCAGAGAGGGAATCTAGATGTCAAATGGAATAGATCTACAGTGTGTATGTGATTTTAGAGTGCCTGTGACTCTCTGGATAATGAGTGTTAAGAAAATAATACGATTCTACAATAAGATTTTGAGGAGCAACATGTAAGTGATGTGACAAGTCAACAAATTTTACAAAATACCAAATGATAAAACGAAGAAATAAGAGAAAATATGAAATATTTTCCCTAATATTGAAACTATAAATCAAGATGGGTAGACGAAATGGGCCTAATGTGCGTCATTTTTTTAATTGTAGGTAAATTTGAGGGTACAAAGAATTTGGTTACAATGTTTACATTTGTTGGTTTTAGTACCTGTTGTAGTTGTGTCCCACCCCCAGGAGGTGTGCCACCTACCCCCACCTTGTGCCCATTAGGGGGAGCACACCAATCCTCCACCCCCTCCCTTCTCATCTTTCCCTCCTTCTCCCTTGTCCCATCTTGAAATTGAATTGAGTTTTTCTATTGTGTGGGCATATATTAGATCATCTATTGGCTTCATATTTTTTTTTGTTTTTTGACAGAGTCTCACTCTGTCACCCTGGCTAGAGTGCCATGGCATCATCGTAGCTCTTCGAAACCTCAAACTCCTGGGCTCAAGTCATTTTCCCGCCTCAGCCTTCCAGGTAGCTAGAATTACAGATGTTTGCCACCATGCCTGGCTAATTGTTTTCTACTTTTAGTAGAGATGGGGTCTATCTCTTGCTCAAGTTGGTGTCAAATTTCTGACCTCGAGCCATCCTCCCACATTGACCTGGCAGAGGACTGGTATTATGAGCGTGAGCCACCATATCCATCCCACTTTCTCTTTTCTTAGATTTGTCTGTGTTTATATATATAATAACCATCAGACATTTTGCTTTGCTAAGTGTTTGGTTTACTATAAATGAGTTGCTGTCTAATTGTTTTCAATGGGAAGCAAAACGATCTCTATGGAATATTCCCCCACCAAACAAATTAAAACAAAATAGTCCCAAGAAAAAACAAATCTTTAGGCTAGAATAACAAAAATAGAACGCACCTTATTCTTTTTTATATTTTATTTTTTGTCCAAGAATCTGAAACCATAGAAAAACATGATATATATGACATCTAAATAGAGCATTTGTGGCTTTTGAGTTTACTTTCTTTGAAAAAACTGAATGTGCTACAATCAGTACAAATATATGAACAAGGGAAATAGCGTTTGCAAAACAAATACTTTCTATATGTGTGTATTGAAGGTAATAAAGCAACTATTAAAAATAACAATTTGAGAAACTTAGGTCATTTACAAATATTATGACAATAACATAAACACATTTTCAATAACCCTATAATTAGAGACTATTTCAAAATCTACTTTACTAATGTTTCAGTAGGATTGATTTTGTGTGATGTGTGCGTACTTTGCATTCGGTCATGACACTGAGCAGTTTCAGTGAAATCACTTCATTTATATGCATGTCCACCATTTACTTGCAAATGTGAGGTATCTCGTGAACGTCTGAAGTATGTATTCAGGGAAAAATAACATCTGTTTTAAAAGAAAGCTTTGCAAATCCTTCACGAGATTTAAGATTATGCCATTTTGTGATCTTTGCAGCGTCAACAGTTAAAATATATGTGTGCGTAAGTGGGATATTTTGTATACGATTGTACTGAAGGAGAGCAAAACTGACCGAGAATCTCTTTAAAATAAGCAAAACCACAATATTTGTTTGTGGAATCTGATTTATTAATAAAGTATAAATGACAAGCACTGACACATAAAAAGAGTACATTGATTTGTACAATTAACTAATTTCTACAAGTTATGGATCTAAAACCTTATATGTGTTGTTATTTTTAATGATATTAATTTGTCAAGGAACGCACCCGTCATTTTGATTTTGCTTTTAATTCAGAATGTCTATAGGTACATGATTATAATATTTTTCCTGGAAATTCTTGTCTGGGAGGACTAGAATGTAAACCAGTACACTGGTTGCTCACTTTGGGAGCTCCTCGAAATATCAAAGTATCTGACTGTCCAATAACCACATTCTTATGACCACAGAGTGGTACTGCTGGCAAACAGCATACATACCTCTCAGAACAACACACCTTTTAACTGGGCAAACCGATCATAACAGGTTTACTTATCAGGAATCACTTTAAGTTCTTCACCTTACTTTGTCCACCAATCATAAACTCTTAGTAAAAAATGTGGTCTACCACAATCTGATCCCACATTACAACACCTCAAAAGAGCCATCATGACACAGAACCTCAATCTCTGACATACCATTGATGGGAGTCACTGTAACACTCCGCAAAGTTGATGTTCTGCCTTTTTGCAGAAGAAAAGAAACCCAGTTGTGCTTGATCATCAGGTTATTCTAGCCTTCTGTTGGGGAGTATATGCTTGAAAAAGTCAAGCTGTTACATTGTACTATAGTGTAGTTATTTATATGTGTATTTGTCTGTATGGCTGTCTATTTTTGTTGATTATGAATTTTTCTGAAGTGGATTATCGAAATGTCATTGAATTATTTGTTTCGTATATAAAAATTGGGAAGATTACTTTCCCCCACTCACAGTAGATTTCAAAATCATTTAAAAAAAAACCAAAAACACGATGCAGCTATATTTTGCTTAGGGAAGTCAGGAAAATATTACTCACATTTAAGCAAAATTAGGGCTATAAAACTGTTGCAAAGGGTCAAAATAAAGTCTCTGGGTGTATCATAACCCATCTTAGGTTCTGTGGGAAACTGTCTCCATGCTTGAGCTGGAAACTCTGCCTGATACCTGGTTCCTAGGAAACAGCAGGAAGGTCTAGGGCACCTCAAACAAACAAAGAAAGCCATCAAAAAGGCACCTTTACAATGAATGCATTTGGGAGGCAGTCTCGCATGCATCAATACTTCATATAAGGAGTGCCTTTACACCTTTGTGATGTTAATCTCCCAGCCTCTGGTCTGTTTTAAAACCCAGGAGTACCTTTCTCAAGGGCTTGGGAATCGCCTCTTTGAAATGTATCATTAAGATGCACTAACACCTCCTTTCTCTGGGAAATAGGAGCCTAACTTCTCTGTAAACAACACTTAGCAAACTGATGGCCTCCTCACAGAGAAGAACGTTTGCAAACACAGGAATAATGACAAAATCAACAGCAAGTAGGTGCTCTGATTTCGATTTTGTTGTGTTAATAAAACAAAAACTACAACAGGAAGTTTTCTAAAATAAACACAAACATTAGAAAACCTGGTTCTTTAAGCGTGATAAAAATTCAATCTGAACTCCACATTAAACATTCTCAATACGAAGAATGATAAATGTTTGATATAATGGAAATGCTAATTACCTTGATCTGATCATTATACATAGTGTATTGAAATATCACTACTTACTCCATGAATATGTTCAATTATTGTCAATTTGAATAATTAAAAAATGTATGCTCATTAATTAATATGTGCCCTAGATAGATATAATCCAATCCATAGGCTAGAGAAAGATGAAGGAAGTGGATTATATAACATTTCACAAAACTTCACCATACATCTATTTTCCTCTTTCCTAAATTACCCGGGAAGGTCCAGATTTTTCTACAACTCTCTTCCAGGTCAGTCTCTCAATTCACTCTTTCCTGGCTCTGTTTCTCGCTTCTATATGTCGGTGCCTGCTTTGGCACCCTGTCACTGTGCAAATACAAACAGCCGGGATACGATTGAAGGTATACGTCTGCAAGAGGTGGGCTTCCCCTAGATGTGGGGAGAGCCCCAAAGAACCTCTGTCCTGGTCTTTTATTGAAGGATTATACAACAGGTGTGGGGGCCCCACGTACCAGGATTACATGCTTAATGATCAGCTCGACTCCCACCTTGTTGCACCACAAATGTCCAAATTATATCACCTGCTTGCTAACAAGTGACCAATCTTATCTCTTTAACGCAGGCAGTTACTTGAAAGCGTGTCTCCGAGAACCTCCCTCAAGAATGGGTGGCTGCTTGTATAAGCCTGGCGCTCAGTCTCCTACACCTACACTCATCACCTCGGCCTTTTAAGAATAAATTATTTAAGGAACTCTAGCTCTTTTTTACATAAATTTGAGAGTTAGCCACTTTACCTTTCCTTTATTTTACTGATTAGATCAACGGTAGTGGAAGAGTGAGCCACATAAAGCTTCTATGTAAGAAATATTCTGGGCTTAACACTGTTAAAAATTATTCTTAATATTTTCACTCTATTAAATGAATAATTTCTTCTTTTGGATTATCCACTGAATGGGTTCTCATAAATATTCTCTTTTATGATACTAAGTTTAGCATCGCTTACTTTGATATTATAATGGCAATAAGGAAATACCAAAATTGTGAAGAAATTCTGTCAATAAGAAAATACACAGTAATTAGAAAAATACAAGAAAATAAGTATGGTTAAAGTTGGTGCTGTACGCTTTTCCCAGATGAGATGTTCTTTATCATAACTGTGACAAGTTTCTAACTATCTGACTCCTACAAGTCTCTCCCCATTGAATGGCATCTTCTACATTCCTGCCAGTGAAGGGAGCAAAGCAAACCTCAATACCCTGATTTCCCCTTTAAAAAGAAAAATTATTGTGGTGAATCAAGATTATAGAACAGTAGGAAATCCTTTAAAATCTACATTTAACAGAATATTTTCTAAAAGGGAACATTCTAGTAATATGACTTAAATAACTAAGAAAGATCAGAATAACAGTATTCTTGTATTATAATGATCTCATTTTGCATTATAAGAATTATCTGTAAAAAGTTCGTGAAAATAAATAGCAGTTAAATGTATTGACTGAAATTTTGAGTAATGTTTATTTTACTCTTTTCTCTTGAATGTATTTTCAATTTTATTTCCTAAGTCTTAAGTTTTATGTAAATAATCTCCAGTGAGAACAGAGCAAGCCAATTACTAGCCTTTCCTTATTACACCAATTATCCAAGCCATGGAGAACAAGTGCACCTTGTGACCAGCCAGTCGTGTGATGGGTGCAGTGCTTGTCAATGGGGGCCATCCATGACCTCACCCCAGCCAGCTGCTGGGCAGTAGAACTGGGGTTCATGATGGTATCATCTATGGGCACGATAAGGGATGCCGCTTCTGAGGCTGCTGTCAGGGCATTGATCTGCACCGTAGCTGGCTCCCACATGAAGGCCTCAAAGTTGTCAGCAATGTTCTCATTGTTGATGTCCACCCTATACCATGTGCACCCTGGTCATGCTGAGCCAGCATCCTGTTGAGGATGTTTGTAGCATCAAAACCAGCATCATCTCACAACTGGCATGGGATGATGTCCAAGGCCTTGGCATACACCCCAATCAACAGCTGCTGCTTTCCTGGAACAGTCCTTGAGTAATCCCGCAGGTACTTGGAGAGCTCCATCTCAATGTCCCCACCACAAGCCACACTGAATCATCTTGATGGTCCTCCTGACGCTCAAGCATCATCACTGCATCAACCACCATCTTAGCAAAGAAGACTTTCTGCTGGGAGATCAGCTTGGAACTCAGGGAAGACCTGGCACACTTCTCCAGCAGCTTCCTCTACTCCACTTAATCTGTCTTCTTCACCATCACAGCAATCTCTTTGATCTTAACAATCTACTGAGTGGCTGTGTGGAAAGTTCGAATGATGAGCTTGGGGTGCAAACCTTCCTCCACATATGGTTTCACCTGCTTCAGCCAGCAAGGTCACTGAGGTGGTGCCATCACCAAGCTCAGCATCTTGAGATTTGACAATGTCCACTAAAGTATTTGTTACAGGATGGACAACATCAAGGAGTTTCAGAATCGTGGTCTCCTCATTAGAAATTGTTCCTTTGCATCCCTCAGTCATCCACAGTAAGCTTGTCCCTGCTGTGGGGACCTGGGGTTTTCTTACAACCTCAGCAATCACCTGGTAGGCACTGATGTTACTCACAAGCTGGGGAATGCCTTGGGAGCTATGAGTCCCCTCTTTTAACAGAATAACTGGTGTTAGCATTATTTTGGAAGCTAATTCAACAGCCCATTACTCTTCTTCTCTTCTCTGCATTGGGGTCGCCCAGCAACCCACAGTTCCCGGAGCTACAGAAATCCACAGAAGCTTTGCCAAGCCATTGGACTGGGAGCCTTTCAATTTTTTTACAGTCATCATATCCTTTGTGAGCAAAAACTTCTTCTTTTCAGGCAATTAAATGACTATTAAAACGAGGCAGCACATAAACATACCAAAACAAACTGAACTAAATCAAATAGAAATTATATTGATGATAACATAATATTAAATAATGGATTTTCTTGTATTTACACAGAATGTATACTTCTGCACTATAGGCCTTAAAACCTTACATGGCATTGGATATACCCAGGGCCATGTTGAAAATAGTTGTATGTGTGTGTGTTATGGAAATAAACAAAAACCCAAATAGGGACAAGTAGAAGTTTTATTATTCAGATTTTGATACAGCAAGGGAGATAGTCGCCCTTACATTAGGAAAGTCATCCCTTGCATTAGGAAAAATACTCAAAGTTATGTGGAGAAGTAGGGAAATTTTATAGTGGGGGAAAAGGGAGATGGCTCTACGTATATTCTGATTGGAGTTGTTGGCTACCTAGATATAGGGATCTTACAAGATTTGTTGGATGAACCTATTTGACCTGAGTTGGAAGCAAAGGTAGATAGCAGGGAATCTGGGGGTCATTAATCAAGTCTTTATAATTTCAGTCAGTTGCTACAGAGGTAGTGGTCAGTGATCTAATTTCATACGTCATCTGCCAGCTCTTGTTCATGTGCAGTCTCCCAGTCCCTTCTTTTTGTTGTTCTCTCTCTTGTGAGATGTTCTTTGGCACTAAGATGCGTAAAGATCCACATCCTTACTACTTGGGAATGTTCATTATGACCACAGTCAAACTGTATTATAGACCTTCTTGTCAGATTTTGCTCTTATGTCACTATTAAGCAATTATGCAATTATTTACTAAAAGAGAATGCAAAGAAGCACTTACAATGTTTTGAATGGAACAGACATCATAATCACTATGACAAAAACAAGAACAATTAATAGCACCTGTAAGATGCTTCAGAACCAGGAACCCTATTTGTGCAACCCAGACTTGGAAAATAAATTCTATAGGCTATGAAGATCAACTTTGGAGCACTGCCTATCTTTTTCCTTAATGTAATGTATAGCCTGTTCCATCTTTCCCATTTTATTGATCCAGGTATAGAAAGGTATTAACAATGGTGTATGCACCATCATGAGTAGCCATCAAGAAATCAAGAGTGGTGCAGTGATCCTTTACTACTTAAGATAATAAATTGAGACTTATTTGTATTCCATCTAGGGATATGACATTGTTAATTAATTGTTAACAGTAATAGTCAATTCTTAATGAATATGTTGTCAGTCAGAACTCAGATGAGGGCTCTCACAAGAACTCTACAATGCTGACATTCTGATCTTGGACTTCCAGACTCCAGAACTGTGAGAAATAAATTTCCATTATTGGTAATCACCCAATTTATGATTTTTTGTTTTGTCAGCCCAAATGGATTAAGACGTACGACCACTGGCAGACAAGGAGGTGGACAATTTATAAGAGAAAAGAATTGCTATTGCTGTCAAATTGCCCATTAGATTATTAGTCTGGGGCAAAGAATAATTTAGTGAAGCAATTTTTGATTCAGAATTTCATCTAGATGTCGCTGCATTAAAAAAAAAAATCACTGTGCATTGCATCTGAGAAACCTTATTTCTATATCTTTTCAAAGGCACCTATTGGGTGAATTTTGTTAATGTCAGATGATCCCGAGTAACCAGTAGGTCAATATCACTGTGGGTGAAGTTATGCCATATAGACAGAGAAGCACAAGAATTAGATTGTGAGTACTTAGAAAAGTACATATACAAAATTGGAGTTTTCTTAGGAAAGGAGATGGTATAGATTTAGATGATCCTTTGAGAGCTGGCAGTAATCTGTTAAAATGCAATGTTTGTGCACTGTGTCTCTGGAGCCCTGGACCAGATGGTTGACTGCTGAATGCAGACCCAACACTGTGCCCCCGACCATCAGCAAATAAAGTGAATGATCTCTCTGTATCAAAGGAAGGCTCACAGCACAAAGGTTCAAGATGGAAAAACTTTTTTCTCTTCTACTAGTGACCCACAGCAAAATTTATCCAAATGGATACTGGTCCCTTGAAAACTTTGAAGTCGGTAGTTTCTGGCACCGGCTCAAATACAGGCTTATGGAGCTTATACCTGTTTCTTGAAAACACTTTTATTGGAAAAAACACTTTTACCCAATACAACAAAACAAGGAAGCACAAAAGAAAATACAAAGGCATGAATGGAAATGGCATGAAGAATGAAGAATGACAAACAAATGGAAATCAAAACCAAAATCTGATTACAAAATTGAGAATAAATAATCTAAATAATCTAATAACCCAGGGGAAATGAAGCAGAGTTAAGACCTAGAGCTTATTTATCATGTTAACAAGGATTAGACAATCTGTGAACAGTGAGGTTCAAGATACCTTCATGAGTACTGCACCTGGTTAGGGGCTTAGTTCTGGTGTGTTCAGCAACGTGAGCAAACAAGATGGCAACAAACAGAGGGTGCTTATTCAGAGGTTGCTATAACAGAAGAGTCACCCACAGCCACCATGCTGCCTTTGGCAGAGACCCAAAGCAGTCAGGGGAGTGGAAAATTTATATAGTAAAAGAGAAGATAGTTTCAAGTAGTTTCTGATGATCGCTGGAATCTGGAAGACAAAGGTGGGCTAATGAGAATCAGGACATCTGATAGGATTAGTTTGGTGAGTCTGTTGGGATTTCTATGGCCTGTCCAGAGTTAAAAGTCAGAGCAAAATTGGGAAAGCTGATAGTCATTGATCACGAATAGTCTTCACCATTTTGGGCAAATCGATACAAAGGTAAAAACTCAGAGTTCAACTTTCATATATCATCTGGCCATCATTAGTATATTCTTTTTTTTTTTTTTTTTGAGACAGAGCCTCAAGCTGTCGCCCTGGTTAGAGTGCTGTGGCATCACAGCTCACAGCAACCTCCAATTCCTGGGCTCGAGTGAGTCTCCTGCCTCTGCCTCCCAAGTAGCTGGGACTACAGGTGCCCGCCACAACGCCCAGCCATTTTTTGGTTGCAGCCGTCATTGTTGGTTGGTGGGCATGGGCTGGATTCGAACCGCCAGCTCAGGTGTATGTGGCTGGTGCCTTAGCCTGTTGAGCCACAGGTGCCAAGTCCATCATTCGTATATTCTTTTTTTTTTTTTTTTTTTGTAGAGACAGAGTCTCACTTTATCGCCCTCAGTGGAGTGTTGCGGAGTCACAGCTCTCAGCAACCTCCATCTCCTGGGCTTAGGCGATTCTCTTGCCTCAGCCTCCCGAGTAGCTGGGACTACAGGTGCCCGCCACAGCACCCAGCTAATTTTTGATGCAGTTCGGCCGGGGCTGAGTTTGAACCCGCCACCCTCCGTATATGGGGCCGGCACCCTACTTGCTGAGCCACAGGCGCCATTTGTGTATTCTTTTGATGTGTGTGTGAGCGTGTATGTGTAACATATTCCTGAGACAAAACTAAAACATTTCTCTAAATGATTATAGATTTCTAAAGTCAATAGACCTTATACTGAATGTGAACATAACTTTTAGTAAGTTGTTAGAGATATTTAATATGTATTTGTTAAATGATTGTGTATTTGACTGAAAAGCATGATGGCATTTCTAGTTCATTTTCCTATAACAGCATTTAAAGCTATATCTGAATGACACTTCTGTGGCACTTACTTGTTTAGGTCAAATATAGTCAAAATATTTTGCCAAGGCACACCACCCACAGAAATCAGCTTGGCAATTTTAGGGTGAACCTTTACATGTAACTAATAGCAAAATTTGTATTTATGTAATAATGCCAATGCCAATAAAATTTTCAAAATACCTATGAAATTATAGAATAATTTTATACTAGAACTCTAATAAGATATCTCTATTACTTAGATATTAAGTACTAAATGTGGGTTTTCAGTGATAAATGTTCAAGCCTAAGTATGTGTGCTTGCTGTACACACTCACACACACACATACTCACATATAAATGAAAGATAGGCAAGTGACCTAGATATGTACAAAAATGATCTCTGAAGCTCACTCAATATATTTTGCAACTTTTAATAAATTGTTTATATATGGCAAAAAGAAGGTGTTTCTGTTACAGTTACATATGTAATCAATAATTTCATGAAAAAAATTTTCTGTCACGTTGCCATTTTTACATTATGATATCAATATAATTTTAAATATTTTAATTGAACTATGCATTTTTTAAATTATTAGTTATTTTTTTTTTTTGTGGTGTTTGGCCGGGGCTGGGTTTGAACCTGTCACCTCCAGCATATGGGACCAGCACCCTCCTCCTTTGAGCCACAGGCGCTGCCCTATTAGTTTAAATTATATCTCAAGAACCAATACATTTTCTGTTAAAACATCATGAAAAGTTGTATATGTGCATTAAAGCCACCATGAACGTTCTCCCTTAAATTAAAAAAAAAAAAGACTACACAACTAAGTAACTGTAGTGTTAAAGCATACAATTATCTCTCTCATTGGACTGCAATCTAAGTTTTGATTTATAAAAACAGGATACTAAGAAATTTTTTGATGTCTTCCGAATGGGTGAATATTAGTGGATTTCTTCTCTCAAGGAAACAGGAGAATACATGTTGCATAATTCTGACCATATTTTTAATGCTTAATTAACTAAATAGAAAAATGTAATGATGGTCTGATAAAATTTTACAAAATGGACTAAAAAAAGAAGGTGCTGAAATCTTGAACCAGATTTTTTCAACTCGATTTCCCCCAATTTATTATTTTCTTATGTTTTCTTTTTTATTAAATCATAACTGTATATGTTTATGGGGTACAACTTAATGATTTGATATACAATATGGAATGCTTAACTCAAACATTAATGTAACTATTTCTTCACTTACTTTTTGTGGTAAGGCATTTACAATTTACTCTTAGTTGTTTAGAAATATACCTTTGCATTATGCACATTGGTCAAGAGCCCATCAAATGCCCTCCCTCCTCCCACCAAACACCTTTTCCCTTGCCTTCCTTCTTCCCCCTCTTATTCCCCTTTGTTAGACTATATTTGTGTTTTATCATATGTAAGAGAGTGTAAGTGTTTTTATATTGGTTTCATAATAATATTGAGTACATTGGAGGCTTTTTATTCCATTCATGAGATACTTTACTAAGAAGGATGTCTTTCAACTCCATTCAGGTAAACTTAAATGATGTAAAGTCTCCATCTTCTTTTATGGCTGAATAGTATTCTATGGTATACATACACCACAGTTTGTTAATCCATTCATGGGTTGATAGGCATCTGGGCTGCTTCCATGACTTGGCAATTATGAATTGGGCTACAGTAAACATTCTGGTACAAATGCTTTTGTTGTAAAATTATTTTAGTTCTTTTGGATAGATACCTAGGAATGCAATTGCGGGATCAAATGGAAGGTCAACTTTTAGATCCTTGAGAATTCTCCATATTCTTTCCAAAAAAAGGCTGTAGTAGTTTGCAGTTCCACCAGCAGTGTAGAAGTGTTCAACAACTAGTTTTTTTAAAGGAATTTCTAATCACATATGGATGCTTTAAAGAGTCGTAATTACTACAATGTCTTTTTGTAAGACCCAAACTATTCGTTATGTTACATCAAGCTGACTTGTGGGTAGAATTCGTGACAACACTGAAAACAGCAAGAGAGAAAACAAAAAATATTCCTCCTTGGGCCATGGTGTTTTATTAAGAGAATAAAAACTTTGAAAACAAAATGATTCTTTATAATTTAATAAAAATATATTATTTTTGTGCATGAGTTATATGCAACTCATGTGGTGCTAGAATTTTGACACAGCACTGCATGTGAATTACAGGTGACTCATGATATACTTGTTGAATATGTTTCTACAAATTGAATCTTTTGTCATTCCACAAATATTTAATTGTGTCTGGAGCAGACTTGATAACCCCAAGCATGGGTAACAATGTCACATTGCTACATACTCTCAATTTCAGCCAAAGATCCACCAGGCAAACATTAGGGGAAATGTGCAATCTGAAGTTAGCGTTATTGGAGAACACAGTTCAGCATGTATGGCACACTTAGGCATGCTACTGAAGCAGGGAGACAGCAGGTGGGGAGACACCCCAAATGACTGTGAAAACAACGAGCAGAGGTTTTACAGCCTACAGGTGTGCGATGGACCTTCCCAACTATCTACTAGTTCTATATGCTTCACGTGGCTCCAGACTCAAAACCATTCACATAGCTGTAATTGTGTTAAGCATATGTCCTTTAAATGATCAGCCCCATCCCATACCCGGCACCATCCTGGATCTTTATACTATATACAAAATTTTTAACATGGAAGTCATCTTCAATTTGTTATGATGCTAGGTGAGTATTCACAAAGAACTTATTGACAGTAGGTACCCTCTTAAATATTTGTCTATATCCAGAGATATTTAGCAAGAATGGCAGAACACGCAGTAATGAGAAAGGATGCTGTTCTGTCCGGCAACGAAGACATTAATATTGAATTGATGAACTGTTGAGACATAGAGAGTGTTCTGAGGATAGAGCTCAGTGGAATGAAAGGAGGCACTTGGTAAGCTGAAGAGGGATTATTTTACCAACTGGTGCCTATGAATTCTGCTATTAAAAAAATTAATATACCTCCAGTTGTAAGTATTCAGCAAATATTAATACTAAGTTCTATTTATCAGAAGTCCTTTGGTCTTAAACATACAAGATATGTTGAATGTCCACTTCTCTCCATCATTATGGGTAACCCCTGTAGGGGACACCCCTCTAATGGACACACCTCATTATTCCCTCTCACTGCAGCAACTTCTTCTGATCTCATTATGAACATCTACTAAAGAGTAGGGAGAGTAGTAGGCTAATAAAGATGTAAATCTTCCACCCAACCTCCCCCCTCCTCTCCCCTGCCCCCTTCCCCATATTCTTGTGCTATAATTGGGTTTTAGCCTTTATATGAAAGCTATAAATTAGCTTCATAGTAGGGCTGAGTACATTGGATACTTTTTCTTCCATTCTTGAGATACTTTGCTAAGAAGAATATGTTCTATTTCCATCCATGTAAACATGAAAGGGGAGGTTAGGTGCAGGGAGGGTGATTGGTGGGGTCACACCTACGGTGCAGAAGGGTATAGGCGAAACTTACTAAACGCAGAATGCAAATGTCTTCATACAATAACTAGGAAAATGCCCTGAAGGCTATGTTAATCAGTTTGATGAAAATATTTCAGATTGTCTATGAAACCAGCGCACTGTACCCCTTGATTGCACTAATGTACACAGCTATGATTTAAAATAAAAAAAGATGTAAATCTTGTCAGTTTCCTCTTTGTAAGCTTTCCATGAATTCCCTTTGAAATCAGAATAAAGTACAAATTCTACCTTTGCCAATAAATTCCTCCATTTAATTCCACTATTGCTCCCTTACTTACTATTCCTCAGTCACACTAATTTTATTTCTCTGACTACATCAAACCAAATGTATTTGGTTTCATGATGTTTTTGAACGTCTCCCTGCCTTTCAATGTTTCTCTACTTTCATGTCTTACCCCATTTGTCAAAAGAGAATACACTTTTGACCAACATATGAGTTATTTTCAATCATATTAACCTGTTTATTTCCTTCACAGCATTTATCAAAATTTCAGGTTGTTATTTCACTTTTGTATTTTAATTTTTATTATCTGTGCTTCTTAAGATGATATAGACAAACTTAAGTGAGAGAACTTGTGTTATTCTTCACAGCTCTACTTTCAGGGTATCTGCACAACAGAAAGTCAATACATTCTTCTTTAGTAAAGGGATGTTCCTCACTGCTGACAGTATGAAAAAAAAAAACCTTCTCACAACATCCGAAATAAATTTTAACTTATGTTTAGAGTAGTAGAGATTATTAACTTGCTTATTTCCACGTTCTATAAAAAGTCTATCAAATTTCCAGTGCAATAAAGTAGCACTTGTGAGAAACAATTGTGCAGATATTAGCAGGGACAAGTGAGACAAAAATCAGGGCACCTGAAATCTATACACGACATTGATTTTTAAATGGTGCCTAAACTACATGCAATTCTCCTTCACAGGATAATTATTCAGACCGAGTGATTGTTCATTGAATCCACGTCTATTCGTCTGTTCCAAACTCATTGACTTTAGAAAAGATTCTGAACATAGCTACTCAGAGTTATGGAAAAAAATGGAGCAAGGTTTCTGTCTTAGTATTTTACACAATTGAAGCTTTACCCCCTTACTTTTCTGATCTGTTTTCAAAAGGAAAAGCAAAAAGGACTCCTCAGGCCAGAAATATACATTTTCATCATTCTACTTCGTATAACACCAAGTGAAACATGTAAAATCACTTCTGGTTGATCCTTTTCTTTCGGCACAAGAGAAGTTGATAAATTTTATAGATTGCTTTCTGTATTGCCTTTGAATAACTCACAGTTGCAGCAGAGCTCCCTATAGTTAGGGCCTACTGTGGCCCACTGACTTTTCTCATTTAATCTTGATAATTATTTAATGACATTGATTAGAATAATCAGTTGTACAAGTGAGAGCTTGAGGTATAGAAAGTTAGGCCAATCATTTAAAGTCAAACAGTGCTGGGTAATAGTGATGGAATTTGCTCTGAGGTTTGTGTGACTACAAATGCTATGCCTTATTCATAAATAATTGCTTTGTATAATTCATAAACAATTGCTTTTCACCTACTGACATACAATAACATGACTTTTAGTAATTATTTATCAACTCTTTCAGTCTTTTTAATATTAAGCATCTCAGTTATCCTGCTTTTTTTTGAAAAAAAAAAAACTTATTGCTGTTAAGTTTTATAAGAATTGATTTTAGAATATAACAATGGTAGCACTAAAAATAGATCTTCAAGATAGTTTTATTTTAGTCTGGTAATGGGAGTATACACTGACAATATCTATCTTGAAATCGATGTTTTAAAACTATAAAACATTATATTTTCTGTTGTAGTATATCTCCTTGCAGAAATATATTCTGAATTAAAAATCTTACAGAAAACTAAACATAATATTTTTGTTTTATTGATATCAAGGAAGAATATGTGAAAATCGTCATAATCTACTAATCAGTGCAAGATTTATTAAACAAATGATGGAATGATATGCAGTCACGGAAATGGTATTTTAGAAGATTACTTATTTACATGAAAAATTTTGACATAATATTTGATTAAATGACAATTCAAAATTGAACATAGCATATAATCCAAATTTGCTGCTGTGTGTGGAACCATATATTAAAATAAAAGAAATGGGATGCATAAATAATATATGTCTGACTGAAGTTGAAATTCTTAGTTCAAAAGCAGAGCCTAAAATACTGGTATCGTTTGGTCTTTTGTGAAACAAATATTCTTTGTTTCCTAAGAAAATGAACTTTTAAATAAATCACTGGCTGGCAGAGTTTGGAAAAAAGAAAACAAGTAATCCTTAGTGTTGCCTTAAGTACACAGAGACAAAGTGGGGAAGACTTGGAGTGGGTTATGTGCTAAAGGGGAGAGCTGAGTTACTAATTCTCTCCATACTAAGCAGATTCCAGTGGTCGCCTGCTGCTGAGAGGTGTGGACTGGGCACTGGAGTTATTTAAGAACAGCATCTTTAGAATAACAAATTCTATTTCTCTGATTAAATGAAGGACAGTCACTCACATTAGCACGTTGACAGACCTTGCAGAAAAGCCTTCTCCAAACAAAAGGAAAATGCGCTGTGCTCACACTGCTCCCCAAACCCAGAAAAAATGAGCTGAATTGACCAGCTGGGTATGCTTTGCCCTTTTCCATAATATCATGACATTTTTGCATATACGGAGTGGACACCTAAACTTTATAGTGGATGATTTTTTAAGGGTTAGGCTATACACATATAAAACCTCCACATGACAGGGTCTATATCTCTGTTTCAATATTTGTTGAGTTCTGACCATGACAGTGATACAAGACAGGTGGTGCCCAAGACAGCTCAGCCGTGGACCTGCCACCTCCACCCTGACAGTGTTGGTGTGGTGGCAGCCAACAGAGGAACCAGCGGACTGGAGGTTGGTGGTGGGCAGCACCAGAGACTCTAGTAGCAGGAGGGGCCAGACAACTGCTGGGGAGACACCAGCGCCTTGGTGTCTCCTTCCCCTTACACTTATGACTTAACGGGAAAGCCCTCTTTCCTATGCCTAGGTCAATAACATGTAAGCTTCCTAGGCCTCAATTCCATGAATGGACTGTGTCCATTCCTTAATACATTCATTCACCTTGCCCCTATGGAAGAGACTGTGTCCATTTATTAATATGTTCATTCACCTTGCCACTGAGGAAAAGACTGTATCCA
Source organism: Perodicticus potto (assembly GCA_963574655.1). Classification (NCBI taxonomy): domain Eukaryota; kingdom Metazoa; phylum Chordata; class Mammalia; order Primates; family Lorisidae; genus Perodicticus; species Perodicticus potto. The sequence goes on along the minus strand of CAUYRH010067340.1, from coordinate 9,756 downwards.
TTCATTTCCTGGCCTCATATAACTACAAGGAACCCCTGCGGCTATATATACACCTGGACAAAGAGCCCAGAGAGAGAGAGAAAGCTCTTCTCCCCCAACTTGGGTTTTCTCTCTCTGCCAGGAGCTTTGGTGTTTTTGTATTCTTTTCTTTTCTGTAAATAAATCCTGTCTTACCACTGATCTGTGGTCCATGGATTCACTCTTCGAATCACAGAGACCAAGAACCTCCTGAAGACCAAACTCCGGTATCAGCAGAATGGTGGCCCCAGGACAGATGAAAGATAGAATGCTTCGTCACTGACAACTCTGGAGGAGAGAAGGCTGCCTCAAGGCCACATAGGGGTTGCTCCTAGGAAAGAGTAAAGAAAGTTATAAATGTAGAAGGTGACTTAATATGGCTTCCTGTTGATTGAGTATTTTGAATAATTCTTCTGGCCTAAGAGAAGGAATGCCTGTCCCTAAATGTTCGGCATCTGAAGCTTCCAGCACCTGGGTGTGTATGTTGTAATTCACGAGTGTTAGTTCCTGGGAAGGGAAGAGATTGGGGTGTGTGCCGAACAAGTTGCTTGTAAAGTAGAATTGAGAGATTTTCGCCATGATCTCAAAACTGTTGGGTCACAACAGAACCTATAAAATATGATATTGCAGTCTCCACAGCCAAAAATAACTTTTAAAAACAGACACTAACATACCAAACATATCTTTGATTCACAAATTTGAACTATTTTATTGCCACTAAGCTGTATCTGTAAAGGGGTGTGTGTGTATTTGCAGGGGACTATTTCTTCATTCTCTAACTGCTTTAGAGGCAATTATTGAGAGAAAGCAGATTGCTTTTCAAAGAAGCTACTGGAAATGGTTAATTTCAAAGCCTCTTTACTGAGACAGTCACTGATATTGAAAAACTGTTACTATTGGTTATCTCCTATGTTTTTTTCTTTTATTGTAATGTGTAATTACTTTTATGAAGTTTTCTTCAATGCACATGTTATAGCTTTTGTAGAAAGCCCAAAAAGTTAGCATGGAAAATATCATGCAATTTTAAAGAATATTATATTCAGATATACACTAAGTCACGAATCTGCTAAATATTAGCCTTCGAATATCACATTCAATCATTAATGTTTTCTGAAAGACTATGCTTATTTTTATAGGAGATTATTTAACATTTCAATCGTCCTCATTATCATACTCTCTATTAAATTTTCCCTAATGTTGTAAACCCTGTGCATATGGACAGAAAATAAAAATAAGTTATTGGAGCTTACTTTTAAAGACGCTTGACCTTTCTTTTTTTAATGAAAGTTTTTATTTATCATTCGGACTTTCATGTTATTTTTCACTTGCTCTGATTGTGTGATGACCTTTAAGATTTTGCTGATTATAAATCCTAGCTCATCACCATTTCATATGCTTCTTTTTCTCAGGAGAAGCACAAATATTTAAGTAGTGCCTTAAAATATGGGAATAGTAGTGAGCTTTTATAGCTACTTGGCAATCAATAGAAAAGAAGGACTAAGATCAGTAGGCGATCGTCATACATACACACAGAATTTAGTTCTTGTTTCATACTAATACTTTTTTTTTTTTTTTTTGGAGACCGAGTCTCACTATGTCTCCCTTGGTAGAGTGCTATGGCGTCACAGCTCACAGCAACCTCAAACTCTTGGGCTTAAGCGATTCTCCTGCCTCAGCCTCCTGAGTAGCTGGGACTACAGGCACCTGCCACAATGCCTGGCTATTTGTTGTTGTTGTTGTTGTCATTGGTGTGCAGTTGTCATTGTTGTTTAGCTGGCCCAGGCTGGATTCAAACCCGTCAACCTTGGTGCATGTGGCCAGCACCGTAACCACTGTGCTACGGGCGCTGAGCAAACTGTTTCTTGATTTTCTCTTTTGAGGAGTAGTGAGCGTAAACTTGTATTATTATTATTGCTTTATTCTGTCTGTTATCATTTGAAAATTGCATGCATTTCAATTTTCATCTTCCAATTTCATGCTACCATGACGTCTTTTGACTCTCATATGTTTGCATTTGTTTTGAATTCTTGTTTCCTTAATGATATTCCATATTTAAATGAAAGCTTTCCTTTCCAAAAGTCACAAAAATATTTTCCGGTGTATTCTAAATATTTCGAGAGTTTTTATTTTTGCATTTAGATCTTTAATATAAATAGAAATGGTTCTTGTATATGAAGGACAATGAAATGTACTTTATTTTCCATGTGGATAATCACTTTTCTCATTTATTGAATTTTCTCTTCATGCCCACTTATGTGCAATGCCGTCTGTAAGAGTACGTGCATCCTGTTTCCATAAAAGCAAGTGTTAGTTTCAGAGGTCCCCATTTTGTTCTGTTAGATCATTTATTACATCTGTTCAAATACTAGATCGTCTTGTTTTTCATAGTGTTTATAATCTGTTTTGAATTCTCACTTTTATTCTTCAAATTTTTCTTGAATTTATTTTCCCTCATGCTTTATCACACAGATTCGTTTTTTAAAATTTGTCCCCAAAATCCTATTAGGAATTTACTCAGATTTACAATAAAATTTTAAACTGATTTGAAAAGAAAATATATTTTTATGGTATCGAGTCATCCTACCCCAAGACGTTATGCAAATTTGTATTTGAAGAAGTCTTATTTAACATCTTTTAATAAGCTATTCTTTTTTCTTCATAACACTAATACAGATACATTTCTCAGCAAATGCTAGGCTTCCCTGATAGTTTAAACATTGTATTGTTACACATTTTCTTCTTATAAATATCTCTTTCTTGCATAAATTAAGCAACCCTGCTGACGTTAGTAGTAGTAGTATGTATTTATACACTCTTGAGTTTTCAGGTAGAGAATCATGTTTCAAACAATGACAACATTTTTTTAAGTCCTAATTAGTTCTGGTTTTAGCAAAGTATTGGGAAAAAATTCTTTCTTTATTCTTCACTTAAAAAAAAAATATATATATATATATACATGTATATATGTATATGTTTCTCTATTTTGAATGATATCTGCTATAGACTTGTATATTTATTGTATTTATATTTGCATTCGCTTGTTGCATAACAAATTACCACAAACTTAGCACCATAAAATAACACATATTGATCATCTCACCATTTCTGTGGGCCAGAAATCTTGCATGTCTTATCTAGGTCTGCTGTTCTAGGTCCCCTAAGACTAAGATGTGAGCTGGTCCCATGCTTTCCTGGAGACTCCACTATAGAAAGATCCTCCATTTTCATTAAAGTCATTGGTAGAATCCAAGTCGTTATAGTTGTGAAACCCAAGTCCCCGTTTTCTTAATGGTTGTCAGCGGGGCATTGGTCCTGGATGGCTCTCATGTCCTTCGGCTTTCAACTTGTATCTATTCCTACAGGAAAAGTCTAGTCTGCTTTAAAGGCTCATCAAAGAACTTAGATTCCCTAAGATTAACCCCCTTTTTTTTCCTTTAGCTTCAAGGTAAATTGATTTGGATTCTGAATTTCATTTACATCTCTAACAATCTTTCACCTTTGTCATACAAGAACATTAATCACAGAAATGAATTTTTTTTTCATCTTCAAAGTTCCATCCATGGGCACAGACAAGGAATTAGATGTAGTACAGGGTCTATACACAGGGGCCAGGAGACCTAGGGGCCAGCTTAGAATTCTGTTATTACATTATTCCTTACCAAATTAATATCACTCTTTTCAACTCTTGGTTTGTTACATTTTTAAATATATTTATCTTTTTATTTATCTTTCAAGAATAAAAATTATAGCCTTAAAGTAAATTTTGATATCAGGGAGTATAAACTCTTCAGAGGTGTTCTTTTTTCCAATATGTTTTGAGCAGTCTAACTTCTTTACATTTCAAATATATTTTAGATGCAATTGATTATTTTTGAAAGATAACTTATATTCCATGCCTTTATCAAATTTATTACTTCTGTCTTCTGTTTTGTCTCTATAGTGGGATTATTAGGATTCCCCATGTATACATTTAAATTGTCTTGGAATGAAGAAAGCTTTTGTTTTTAATATATGCTTCTGTTCTAATATATGTGCCTTTATTAATTTTTCCACCTAGTATATAGTTTGGGTTTTTGAAAGCTGTATAGAAGAGATGATAGATATTCATCATCTTCAAAATGTTACTGAAACGAAATTGCATGTGTTATTTGTATGTATGTATGTGCTTTAAAATATATTTTTTATCAGATTAAGGAATTTTCTTTTCTAATCTAGTTTGTTGAAATTTTTTAACATAAATATGTGAATTTAGCCATATATATATTTTGCATCTACTGGTATGATTACGCCATTTTTCTCCTTTCTTTCACACATATCATAAATTACAATGATTTATTTTTCAATGTTAAATCACCCAGTAGTCCATTTTGTAATTGTGTGTTACCTTTTTATATGTGCTTGAAATTCATCTGATACATTTAGTAGGATTTATTGCTTCACTGAATTTATGTCTTGGAGGAATATTTGACTCCAGTGTGCTTATAATTTCTTGTTTGGTTGTGTAGTACTGCCTTTATCAAAGGACTTGGACATATTCCTCCCTACTCTTTTCTGAAAGAGTTTATAGGGAGATTGTATTATTCCTTCTTTAATCTTTGACAATATTTTCCATTGAAGTCATTTTGCCTAGGTGCCATCAACTTGGAAGCTGAAGGTGGCTTTGGTTCAGTTGTGCTGTGGATCTTGTCCATATTTGATGCAAGTAAATAATCATGGATTAAATATTCTAATATATTCAAGGCACTTAGAGTACCAGGCAAATAAAAGGAGAAATCCCTGTTCTTTAGGGAGTTTATACATTTCTTGCAGGCAGTAGGAAGGTAATATTTAGCCAAATAGTGATAACAGAGGGCCATGTTTACATGTAGAAGAATAACCAGTTGTAGAAGTGAGAAATCATGGAGAATGTATAGAGGACAGAAAGTAAACTAGTTTCTAGGAGTGATAAGTTCTTAATGGGCAGTGTTTCCTATTATAGTCAGATACACTAACATAGGTACCATGATAAACAAGTAAGCATATTTTACAACACCTGTATCAAAATATACTCAACACCTTTCTTGAATCAACTAATTTCTAATTACATAAATTATATGTATATTAATTTTTTTAATATGTGTAACCTTGAGTATATATGTGTGTATATGTCACTATGAAAGTCTTTAGCTGAACAACATCGAAATTCTTATACATACTACCAGTGACACTACCAATGGCATCTTGATGACATATTACAAAACACTGACAATGGTTATTAGTAAGAAACAAACCTGAAGTACATTTCAATCAAAATGTACACAACCAACTTAAGTCTGTATCACAAAACAACAAAAGTAAATGGAGATTTAAAACCAAATGGACTATTATAATAGTTCTTTTAGTGTACAGGTACCAGTATTCTCACCACTGAGTCATTCTTCTGAGGTTGGTTTGTTGATTATATTGTCAGTAAAAATCATGGCTTCAATTTTTTTTTATATTTCATGTCAGAAAATTTAATAGTGTAATATATTGTTTGTATAGTGCCCTTTGTACATTTAACACACTACTTAAGGGAGAAAATGAGTGATGAGATTGGTATTTGAATATTGCAAACCCTCATTTTAGAAAGACAATTTTCTGTGAATTTTCTTAAAGGGATGTGTAAAAGTGCCTGTTAAAATAAGTTGCATTTCGTCAAGGAATCTTTTCTAAACCATAGTTAAATGTCATTTCTAAATTTGAAAAAAGTTAATATGATAAAGATCATTGTGACTGAAAAGTTACATACTTAAAGGATAAACAATTTACATCAAAAAGTAATTCATCAAATGACTGGGACTGATTTTTAAGACATGTGCACCATCTATAAAAAGAAACGAGAGACATTTGAAGAGGTTCTTGATTTGAATAATCACATTTTTGGATTTAAAAATGCAAACTATTCTAAAGATGTCATTTACTCTTAATTAAGAGTCATATTTAATGAAATTCAAGTAAGACAGCTAAACAGAAACTTTTCTTCAAAGCTTTTTATACTAGATATCTTGAGGCAATTTAGAGCCAGCATAATTAACACCATGTGTTGATGGCAACATGACAAAAAAAGTTTTAGTACTAATACAAAATTCCACATAACAATATGTTAAAGTAGAATATAAATTAGTAAAAATATGTAGAATTTTTGTACCTAATATTGATACTTAATTGTTTGGGAAATTTATTCCTATGTAATTGTATAAACGAAAATTATCCTTAATACATGAAATGTGATATGTAGAAAAGAAAACATAATAATATTAGAAGTAATCACAGTGAATATTCTTGTATTCACCCTCATATATGTCATTCTGTATAAAGCTCAGGGCTTTATAAAGAAGGAAACAAAATTAAACAATACTGAAACAAGTAAATGTGAGTAACAAATAAATAAATACAATAGGTAGTAACCCAGGGGAAAAAAAAATCATCTATGGTACATACTGCAGGTAAATCAAGAATAAAATTCATTTTTACGGGACAAGTCAGAAATGATTAAGAAGGTACATTTCTCTGTCAGAAAGTGGTGGGTCAAATTCTTGCAACACAACCCCTACTAAGTAACTTAATTACGGTGCTTAATTATTATCATCTAAAAATGGAGATTATAATGTTTATGTTTTGGAATTTTAAAAATATTGAATGCTTTTAAAGTGGTAGTTACAGCAATTAGCATGTAGTAAGCATTCAATAGATGCCAGCTACTAAAAACATACTCAAAAACTTTTTTTAAAAGAAAATATGCAAAGGACATGAATTGGTAAATCTAAAAAATAATACCATGTAATAATGAAGAGAAAAAAAGTTTCAATTTATCTATTGGTTAGAAAAACAAATAATTTTTAAGGAAAATATGATTTTTCTCCTAAAATGTATAACACCTAGTTTCACTGAGTTTGGGGAATAGATAGAAGTGTGAGACGGCCAAGAATGGGGAAGGGATTTGGACGTCTCTAGTGACAGCTGTTGTTTTCTGTTAGACAGTTAGTTAGGCAAGAGCAGGGAAGATGGTGAATGCAATTTGACTATTTTGGACTGGCGTGGATCAGGCTGACTGGATTGTTCTGGGAATGGAGCGGATCAGAACGGTGCAGGTGCAAGACCTTGCAGGTGGTTCATTTGGAGGCGTGGCTGATTAACATCCTAGAGACTTTCTGATATGGACGGATAGATACAAGTTTTTATGGGAGTAGGGCTGATCATAACCTTGGAGAGACCCTGGGAAACTGCTAAGAAGCATCAGAAATTCCTCAAAGTTGTATATAAAATTCAGCCATTTTGCTTTCTTCCGGACCTGCAGTCATTAGGAAGAGACCCAGCTTGCTGTATAAGTCGTTAACAATGAATTTTTCCTCTCTAGCTAAAACTTTACTTGCTCTTGCTCTCTTCAATTATTTGGTTTTGGTGATAAGTTGAGCCACTGCTTTACTCTCACATTTTCAGTTGTTTATAGTCATTTCTCCTTCTTTGTGTTTTATCATGTTGTTTTATGCAATTGTACCCTAACAAATATAGTCTGTTTGCAAATCTACGGAAGTTCAAGGACCCAGAGTTCAGAGAATGAGTGAGAAATACATAATGTATGATGTCACTGGGATTCCTCACTTTAATGCTTTACTTTCTTGAGTAAATATTGCTTACTCACCTCCATTGCTTTAAATAAAGGAAGCTTATTTCTAAATCATAAAATATTTAGAAATTAATATTTGAGACTAAGGTAGAATAATTAAAGACTAAAAAGGGGAAAAGATCAATTGAGAGAATAAAGATTCTCTGAGATGGAGTGAAAAGCTGGTGAGAAGGAGCAGGCCTACAAAGCCTGAAACAGAATCGCTTTTACTTTGTGACTCTGGCAATATCCCATGCAGTTTACATCACTGGAAATCATAGTAGAAAAAAAGGTAATTTTATTTATTTCTTTTCTTACTCACAGAGCTGTAACAAAATTAAGACATGAGCTTAGTTTGAAATTGTTCTATAGAAGCAGAGAAAAAGTTTCTGCTTTTCAAAACAGATTCAAAGTTTCCTGTCTTACTTTTAATCCATAAAATGGAAAATTTTGGGATTTAAAGAAAGCTTATTTAAAAAAATATTTCCAACTAAAATATTGTGAACCCAAGTCAGCATGGAAAGCATAAAGTTAAATTTGGGACCTGAAAAATCTCTAATCTCTCAAGCCTGCCCTAAATGCTTTGTTGTACTTGTAAACTTTCTGGATGTCAAAAATAACAAGTTGTTATGACAAAGCTTCTACTGGGCTGCAGCTGACCATAGGATGATATTACAGGCGCCTCCCCATCTTGGGTCAGTGCTTGAAATTACACTAGAGCAGAGAACAAATGGAGGACATTGAGCTGAAATTAGGTAGTGGATAAAAGGAAACACTGAGACTTATTTCTAAGGCACAGAAATTCCCAAGATGAGTTCCCGAATCATAAGGCAAGACAAAAGCAAGCTATGAGTTAGTAAGATCTCCTGTTGAGCCATTAGGCCATGAAAGTAGCCTAAAGTAAACATAAGTCAGTGACATCTTTTGGAACCGTTTTGATAGAATAGCAATCTCCAGAATAGAGCGGATTCAAAGTTTGTCTCTTACACCCCCTCACATATGGAAGAGAAAAACAAGGACACCTCCAGTACCTTGAAAATCTCTCTTATTACAGACACTGTAACACAAATCCATTTAGTTGGTCATTGTTTCATGAGAAAGCCTCCCCCACGCCCACAGGCCACGTTACAGTTCTGTAATCTTACTGACCATATGGGAATAAAGAGGAGGAGGCTGAATGGAGGCCTCCAACAAGAGCAGAGGTCAGTCTTCGAGCCTGTTGTGGGGTTGGAGGAGAGATTCTTGCCTTCTGTTGGAGAAGAAGAGCAAGAACGGTCATTTTCCTTTCAAGTTGGCAACCCCAATTTGCTCCAAATATGTGTAGGTAGACTTTGCTCTCAAGATCATTATACTTTCTCCCTTACTTCTTAGCGCGTTCTGTATGCTTGTATAGAATTACCTGGGACTTCTAGAATTACATGCATTAAAATAAGCACAAAGTAAACATTGAAATACTTAAAATTGAGTAGAAAAATTGAAACACAGAGAGGCCATGACCTGAGGTTTCTGTAATCCCCAAAGGTCTTCAGTCTAAGTAGTCAGTGACAAGTGGGAGCCGTAGGATATTTAAATAATTCTCTTTATTAAGTCATATTTTATAGTTTATCGCCTTATTTTTTAGAAGACTAGTCTGGAATCCATTTATATGATGTAGAGTCAGAAAGAAATCCTAAAACTATGTATTCATAGGACTTTAATCATTATCCTTCCTCTTTCCTTCTTTATAAATCATGTTTTCTTTCTTTTTTTTTTTCAAGTCTTTTGCTCATTTTTATTATTTTTATTTTTTGACTTTTTTTATTGTTGGGGATTCACTGAGGGTACAAGAAACCATGTTACACTGGTTGCATTTGTTGGGTAAAGTCCCTCTTACAATAGTGTTTTGCCCCCAAAAGGTGTGGCACACACCAAGGCCCCAAGACCCCATCCCCTCGCTCCTTCCCTCTCTCTGCTCTTCCTTTCCCCACCCCTCCCTCATTCTTTCTCTCTCTGCTGTCCCCTTCCCTCACCCCCACCGTGTCAATAATTGTCATTAATTGTCCTCATATCAAACTTGAGTACATGGGATTCATGCTTCTCCATTCTTGTGATGCTTTACTAAGAATAATGTG